>JADLZN010000060.1:0-71482 GCA_018155175.1 Sinocyclocheilus anophthalmus
CGGTTGACTTGAAGCAGTGCATGCCGGTTAGAAATTAAGTCCGACTTGAACCGGTGCCGACGACACGCCACTGTCATGTGTGGCATCAAAGTACCGCGATAGCATTTCGACAGCAGCCGGCTGACTCAACTGGCGCAGCTTTTTCAGAGCGACTGCAAGAGCGCTGATGACCACACAGCTGTTTCACGATTGGCCAAATTCAAATTCCAAATTAGTGTTTCTAACATCTTCAAATCCAATACTTCTCATAAATCTGTTTTTAGAACATTAAAAGCTTTTTACTGTAGTCGCAATTTTATAATGAGTCACGTTTATCATGAAAGCATATATACACCTACTTAGTGTAATGAGTATAATTTATGTTGAACTGGCGCTGTATTAAGCAGTAAGTATATAAAAAGTGTGTATGTGTCAATGAAAAGTTTCTGATGAAACCTCTGTGATTTGACAACTATTTGCATTTATCACTTCATCAGTGATTAGAAGTATGCAACTCAGCGTGGAGCGTCACATAACGGGGAGCAGAAAAGTGTCCGGCTTGACGTTGTCCACTCTGGCTACCCGTTGATAGCCGCTGTAGCCGGTGGGTTCAAGTCGAAACACATCCTCTTGTATCACTAATGAGTCACATGACACCGGGAGAGAAAATGGCTAATTGGGCCCAATTTGGACATTTTCACTTAGGGGTGTACTCACTTTTTTGGCCAGCGGTTTAGACATTATGGCTGTGTGTTGAGTTATTTTGAGGGGATAGAAAATTTACACTGTTATACAAGCTGTAAACACACTACTTAGCAAAGTGTCATTTCTTCAGTGTTATCACATGAAAAGATATAATAAAATATGACAAAATGTAGGGGTGGTTGACTACCTACTCAATTATTATAGCTATATATAAATATCTTATATATATATAATATATATAATTAGGGGGCTGTCAACGTTAACACATGCGATTAATTTTACAATCCTTAACGCGTTAAAATAATTTAATGCAATTAACGCAAAATTACTGTTGCTTCTCTGCTTGCGAATCAGATCATTTTAAGATGCAAAACTCCGGGAAAGTTTTCAGTCCAATGAACCAGGAAGCGAATGCATTCAAACAATCCATCCAAAAAAGCGCTAATATAAAGAAAACCAGGCTGATTACATCAGAGATTGCAGAGAGAACAGAGAGAACAGAGCTCCGCGATATACATATATATATGCTCTTTTTTTTCTTTTCATATCTGCTAGATGGCGATCCTTATATGATTTGGTTCTTTGTGTCTTTGTGAGCTTCTGTGGAGTGATTTTTGGAGTAATTTTTTGGAAAGACATCTACATTTATCCTGAGAAATGTAATTTATATATTGTAGCGTCTCGACCAATCTGACACATTAATTTTAATTTGATTTAACAAATCAAATATTCATTAGATTAACAAATCGTCAACAGTCCCCTCACCCAATAAACTGGATGTTAGAGTTTCGGGATCTGAACAACATCCCCCCCAACCTATGGTCACAATGACAACTAATCATGATATCACTGGTTTTATGGCCTAAAAGGAATGCAGGGGATAAACTCCCTGCATTTTCCTCATAAGAAAGACACACAATGCCCAGAGAAATGGACTGTTCTCTAATTAATTCATAGGAAAACCTTTCTTTAAATGAACACACATATCCTTCAGGTCATTGTGTATATTATTGCTGTGTTGTATTAATCTGTTGTATTATAGACTAATTGATTCATGCTTACGATACACACTCATTCATATAAGTAACTCTACCATGTCTAGTATCTTTGAATTCGCCTTCTTATGATCGAAACATGTGTGTATATTATATGCTGATACCTAAGCAACATATTGATGTTCTAAGAATCGGAACTAATTTGTGCCTCAACACTCCAGCGAAATACATATGCAAAATACCATGCTTACAAAGAGTCATAAAAATCCCCAGTAATTCCAACCTCCCGCTTGGGATTTCAGCATTCCTCATTGGACAAACCCATCTTGAGAGGCATGAATCTCTGCAGGCTTTAAAAGGCCAAACTCCATGTGAACCGCCCCAGTCGGTGGTTCAGTGAGCTGCTAAGATGAAGATGTGAGAAACGCTCCAGGATACCCAAGCTCGTGCCAGGCTCCGGCCTAGTCCTTTCATTCATCAAGTGATTCTGACTCAAACTAGCTCTTTCTCATCAACCAACTTCAGCAAGATCTTGGGGCCTTAAGATTGCATCAGGAATCTTTTTCAGACATACGCAAGTATCAAACTTAGTCGATTTAATTGATGCATTAAGTATCAGTTACACCTTTTTTACAAAGGTGTGATTGAACTGAGAATCTGACGTATCCCCAGATGTAGATCTGCTGAATATGCAAATGGATCCATAAATTTCATTCCTTATGTCTCTTTCTTTAGTGCTAAACTTTAACCCTGTCCTATACCAAAACTGTGTGTGTGTGTGTGTGATTGTGTATGTTAGAACGGCCTTAAGTGTTTGTGTATGTTAGACTAGTTTAAGTGTTTATGTAGTTAATAAAACCTACTTGTATCACACTTGACGTGTTCATTGTGTACTCATAACCGGAGTCAATAATCATGCAGATTTACGTTACAAACTTATAGAATTGTACCGTAAGAAAGTTATTCCCTTAACCAGGAAATTAACATTCTTAGAATTGACCGACAGTTGACCCTGAGTGGTCAGATAAATCTCGACAGTGGATCTAAAATATTAATAATTAATCATAACTAGTTATGGTTAATTATTCATATTTCCTGTTGTGAGCTAAATTCGCTACAGATTTTGGTGGAGAGAATGCGGGCATGATAAAACGAAAGTTATGAGTTTAAAAACTGGCAACTTAAAAGTGTGTGCTTGATAGCCCAGGTTAAAATAGGGCGTGACTTGAAATGCCCTGTTGTGTCCTTATTTGCTGGCTTGTTTAGATGCAGAAGTGGGGGTTTGAATTGGTACTGCTATCATGATTGGAAGAGTCTATGTATTTCATACTTAATGGTATCAGTGTAAGGTTAATATGATTTTAGCAAAGAAACCCTAATTTAAGTATTAAAGCATAAATCTGTCCTGACAAAGCATAAGTCTGAATCTCAGCTCAGCGGCATGTCCAAACTGTACCATAATGTAATATGCTTTAGTGAAGAAATCACAAAATTGCAGTATTGTTTAAATTGTTTCTTTGAAGAAGAAAACTCAGTACAGTTATATCAAGGTAGATATGAGCGCTGCTCCCCTTTCTACAGCAAAAAGGCCTTATAGTTTATAATTAGATAGAAGCAATTCATCTACACTTTGACTGTATATATATAAGCCGAGCAACATGGTGGTCATTTACTGTGGTTCACTCGCTGAGTGAAATTAAAGGTGTAATACTGTACTTTAGTACTCATATGTGAGGCAAACATAACTACATATATGTTTAAACCGGTTTTAACTTACAGTAAACACGTTTTGTAATTCTTTAAACAAGTGCAAGAAGTTTATTATTACATTAGAGAAGCACTCAACGAAGAGCTTAGGTAATGCAACAAGTCTTGAAAGCTGAAAGCACCACGTTCTAAAACTAAGACTGTTTAACATAGACAGACATTAAACAGCGTTAATTACACTGGCATGCATTGGTTACCGTGACAACAACTTGTCACGGGAAGCGCTAACTTCACATAGCACAACACGCCATGATTGTAAACAAACCATTTGAAGCAGCTCAGCTAACACGACTTAGCATAGTTTCATTTTAGGCTAAGCTACCAATAGCTTTAACAATTAGGGGTTAACACTCTTAATTGAAGCTTTTAAATACAGATGTGTGTGCAGTGTGAAGCAATTTGAATTTACCCTAATCCCTCGTTTCTGATTTTTCCACTTCTCTTCCTTCTTTTTCTTCTTTTTATATGTTTACCAATCTTCAGTTCATCTCAGCGAATTTAACTATCTTATATCTATCCTTCCTGAATGCTATTGCTTAGTTACAAGTTAATAAATATAAATTTAATTACATCTTAACTGTCTATCGAGAGAAGATTCATTAAGGTATTGGGTGCTTTTAGTAACACACTAATCACTAGTGCTGCTATTTTTTTCCTAATACCAGAATGATTACCTTGTTTTGTTAATAGCAGTCAGCTAATTTTAAATCCATTTACATGTTATGCCCCCTTGACGTTCTCTCTGAACCTCAAAAGGAACCAGAGATTTCTATTTATACTTGTTTATTTCAAAAAAAAAAAAAAAAAATAAAAAATAAAATAATAATAATAACTAAGCTATCTGAATAGAAATGCTCTCCTTTTCCTTCTGCTTTTCCCTTTTCTCCTTCATACCTCAGAGATTAAGCCTGTTGGGGAACCGTCAGCAAATTCTGAGTGATAATTTGACAATAATTTGACAGTAGTCTTAAGTCATCAATCAAAATCCTGTTTACGCCCTTTTCAGCAAAACATATGCTGACCCAAAACTATTTTAGCATTCACACTCTGTTTTGATCTTGTAGTAGTCTCTAGCCCTTACTCTCAACACCAGTGTGTCAAAACGTTGCAGATGCTCAGACTAACTGACCAGAATGCCAGAACAGAGAGGGCTGGCCAGGCGTCGTGAGGAACACCCCCTTTACCCAGGGCCGACGACCACCTACTGAGCCGAAAGCAACTGGACACAGAGAGAGAAGTGTACCTCAGACTCAGGACTCAAGCGAGAGTTATGGCTACAAAAAGCTCGCCAAGGTCATGGCCCACAACCTCATGGGTCTGAAACAGGAGGTAAATGATCTCAAGCAACAGATCACAGCGGTAGCCCACAAGGACCCCAGCAAAATGGAGCTACAGGAGGAAATTCAATAGATTAAAAAGGCTCTGACAGCTTCTGAACAGCAAGAGCACCTGGAAAAGGTAGCCAGAAAGGACCTGGAAAGGAAACATCCCACACAAAATTACTATTAAAGCAGCAAATTCTGAGCTCTTAGACAAAGTTGCCAGAATTGAGACTCTGATCCAGCAGCTGAACAACACTCAAGACAAACTTGACATGGTCCAAAGAGAACTCAGGTACTCCTACAGGCGGCGAAAAGAGACGCAGTGGGAGAGACACCCTACTCCCGCATCCTCATTCAGCCGTGCAAACTCCCTCATATGCAACAAGCTACGAAGGGGAGAGCCAACACTTTCTGCTTAACAACTGACAGAACAGAACTGTAATACTTCCAAGCATCCCGCAGCAGCGCATGATGTGACCCCCAGAAACATTGACAAGCTAGCCAGAAAAATCCCGGCATTCAAATTGCTGGGGAAACAATAGTTTCCTACTTTAGGCAGTACGAGCAGTAATTTAGAACGGTGGAGTCGTTTTAAACATTGCTTGCAAGCAGACCCAGTAATCAATCTTATGTGTCTGTCTCATAAGTTAGTAACTTCTTCTCCATGCGCATACCAGTTCCTGATCAAAACCAGATAAAATTATAGTTTGAATGCACCTTCATACAAGCAGTAAGAAGTTTTCAGTGCAATAATGTGTTTAAATCGTACGATAAGAAACTAACGTGACTTTAGCGAAGAAATCCTAATTTATGTGTTAGTAGAGCACAAGTCTATTTCCTGACGACGAAATCTCAGGATTAACAGCTCATATAAATGGTACCAGAATAAATCGGTTTGATCTTGGGCGAAGAAATCCCCTTTCTCAGCACTGTGTAGGTGATCTGAGCTATAATCCTCATTTCATTAATTTAAGGCCTTATAATGTGTTATGTATCATTGTATTCATACCGACCCACTCATGTGAAACATTTACGAAACTCTTATACATGCGCGCACCAGGTACTGAATATAATCAGATAAAACTATAGATTGAATGTGCCTTCCTACAAGCAGTAAGAAGTTTCAGTGCTATAATGTGTTTAAATCGTACAGTAAGAAACTAACCTGATTTTAGCGAAGAAAATCAGAAAGAACAGGAAAATCCTAATCTCTGTTGTTAGTGGAGCATAGGTCTTTTTCCTGACGACGGAATCTCAAGATTAGCAGCTCATATAAATGGTACCCGAATGAATCGGTCTGATCTTGGGCGAAGAAATCCCCTTTTCCAGCACTGTGTAGGTGATCTGAGCTATTCTCCTCATTTCATTAATTTAAGGCCTCATTATGTGTTACGTATCACTGTATTTAATTTTGACTCGCTCATGTGAAACATTATGTAAAATTAATGGTGTTATTCTAACGTAGCTAACTACGAATCCACCATTGACTGTGAAGTGAATGTGCTGTTTTGATTAATGAATGAATTTGTACGGGACATGCATGAGTTTCCCATGCATGCTCACAGCAGTGCAAGCCTGCTCCACCTGCACCTGTTGTGAGCTCGCATTGGTCTCCTAGCAACACGTGACACCGGAAGTGTGAGCAGACTCTTCCGGATAATCTGACAACAGCATCCACTTCACAGACCTGTGGGTAAACAAAGAATTGCGTGTAACTAACGCTAAATCTTAAGCTAAGCCCTTTACCTCAACTGCAAGCTGTTAGCATCTGAATAACACTTAGATAGGCGTGTAAAGTGTAACTTTTTAACCACACCTCTCTCTCCCTCTCTCTCTCCGTCACTCCTGGTGTCACTTCCTGTTGATGCCATCACAGGTCCCTGTGGGACCCACCCACATACTGGGTTTTACTTGTGTTATTGTTTATTTTGACTTTATTCTACCTCTCTTTAACTTTATTGCATTTATTTACATTTGTTTAGCACAAATGTAACAATTCAGCGAAATTGATTTGTATTAAATTTGAGATTTAATTAAATCAAAATTATTATTATTTTATTTTATTCCATTTATTTTTATTTTATTTTGTTTATTTACTTTCCCCCTTTTAATTTCCTACAGCTCGTAGGACCCTTTTTTATTTCAATTTTTGTTTGTTGTATTTTACTTTTACCTTATTTTAGTTATTTCACCATCACCATCGTCGTTTTTGGATAGGATTACAGTAGTTCGAGCAACTGTTGTTTCCTTAGCGAGTTATACAGGTTATTAGTAGCATAATCCCTGTTTCTTCTCTACTTCTCCTCACTCCTCAGTGCCAGGTCTAATACATTTAAGGGCAGCTACTGTTCAACACAATGTAGGCTAAGATAGAACTAAAAACAATTCCCACTGTTTCTTTTTCTTTTGACGAGGTATTTGGTGGCTCCCTGCTAGTTTAGCTAACAGCCTAACCCTGGGGTTATGAAGTCTATTGCAGCATCAAACACAAGTGAAACCTGCTTAGCCATAACTCTTAGAAACAAAACTAAAATAGGTAAAAATTCCTTTTTTTTTTTTGAGTTCATCTTATTTTATTTCAGTTTCGTTATTGTGACCAAACCCGTGAACCATCAGTATTTTAGCCCGGTCATCAGCTGACCCCTGCTACGGCCCCTCAACAAAGTTACTCAAACTCTTCCTTTGGGTTCACGAACACAAAAACATAGCACCCTACCTCACTAGCTGCCTCCACCAGCTAGTCATACCTTACACGGCCTACACAACCGTTCCCCTTAGAGATAGTTTAACACCTCTGTACGTACCTGCATTTGCCTTGTGTCTCTCTCTCTCTGGTGTTCCCACAAGTGTGCCAGTATGTCGCAGACATTCCACAGACATCCAGCCCTGGCAGCTCACCAGGACCACCTGGACACTCAGTAGAGCACTGTAATGGACATCATTCAGCTCAAAGCAGCCAACGACCTGCCATGGCAAAGAAAGGAACAGCGAGACTGCGACATAAGCGAACACTTGACCAGCATAATCCTCTCCTCGGCCCACACCCTCAAGGGCCTCAGACAGGAGGTATATGAGCTAAAACTGCAAGTCACAGAATTCTGCAGAGAACTGACACCTGATCAACGAGAGAAAGCACAGAACGGATACAAAGAACCTCACAGAATGGTGCGACAGAAAGAAATCACCAGTCTTCACAGAGGCTCTAACAGCTGCTCAACACCAAGCGCCGCTGGAAAAAGCCATCACACAGGACTTGAAAAGAGAACTGTTTCACACAAAGTCACTCTTAAAACAACATATGTGGAACTAAATGAGAGAGACACCACATCTAAGGCCTTAAAAGGCCAGCTGCATACAGCCAGAGCTAAGGTCCAAACCCTGACTCAGCAATTAAAAAGGAGCTTGACATGGTTCAAAAATAATTTAAACAGTCCTACCGACTGCGCAAAGACTCAAGCAAAAGACAGCCTGCTGAACATCACGTCGCCAGCAGTGCAAGCACTCCACGCCTGTGCACAGCTACGAAAGGGGGGAAAGGGAGCCAAAGCCTTCTGCTTGACACTTCACAAGTCAGCTCCCTGAAAACCTCTGCAGCTGCAACAAAAAAAAAAAAAAAATTTTCAGGCGAACCGAAGCAACGCAACGAGGTGAATTCAGTGTCACAAATGAACTGAAATATGCTTGCAGACCACAGGCGAACAGATAGGGAAAACACGAAACAGAACTTCCCCTGGCCAGCAGGCCCACCCCCTCAGCCAAGAGTTTGACCTGCGAGGGGGGGGCGAGAGCCAATGTTCACACGTCAACAATCAGCAGCCACAAGGGGGTGGGGCAAGGACCTTTCCAGCGGATCACTGCAGACACACACACCGTGAGACCCCACAGACCCCAACGAGCTGGCCAGAGACAACACATCTGGCAACCTAAAAACTCTCAGACCCAGAGTCTGAACACGGACTGATCGCTGCCCCAGACACCAAGCAGGGCCGGCGTGAAACTCCCCATGCTTACTACCACAGACTTTGACAAACTTACTCCAAAGCTCACAATTACCCTGGGATGGCGGAGGACACCAGCTGCAAGAAGTCCTCTAGGCATTAGGGCCTGCCGCACAAAGCCTAATCAACAGCTGCGTAACCTGAAACAGAAGGCCTTTAACAAGCACAAGGCCTCCACTAAAGGTGTTTGTCAAACCCCACTGATTCTGAACTTCACAACTCAGAATCCAAAGCGGGCACCAGAAGGCACCCAGCATTGCAACAATGCAAAACCCTTCTACAGAAAGCCCCTAGCCAGAAGAGGACAGAGCCATCACCATGGAAACAGACCCAGGTTCCAGACCAACCACTGGGAAAAGGCGTCCTCATCCTGCAAACACCACGGTATGTCCAACAGCAGTCAACCACAACATCCTCCTCCACACGGGTGCTGAACGGAGGCTACACAAGGACAGCTGGACACGCCTACCTCTGGGTTACAGGAGCTGCTGACACTCGCAAAAGAGCTCCTTGAACAAAACTCAACTAAGGAGTATTGAGAAGGACAAACCTCTGACTCCTTGCCTGCTGCAACACAGCATCAGGCCCCTCCAAGGGAGGAGCATCCCTTGAAACCGGTCGACACCCCCAGAATTAGCCAGACAACGTTGGATTGAGCAACCGGCCCACATGCCCAACAGCGAAAGCTCTACCAACACAACTCTGGCAAGCTCAAGTCGGTGCCGCCACATGAGCCAAGCGACACCGCAAACATCAGTTTTCTAGTGACGTTCGGGCAGAACAGAGAGCTAACAACCACCTGCTGCTCTCCTGCCATCATCACTAGGTCAGTCTGAAACTCTCTGCACACTACAAAATCTCCATAACAATTACCTGCAATCCCTGGAACCACCTGCACTCTCACCAGTGAGAGTCTAACCCGGCTGTTCCACATCGTGGGTACCACAGATAGCCTACTGGCTAACAACATCAACAAAAACATCCTAACCGGACTAACTCACTTCAGGATGACAGGTGACACAGCCTCGACACCTGCTGCATAAGCTCGAGGACCCACACCTTGCTACAGCCTACATCACCACAGCACACCACCAGACAGCATCCAACACGGCACCAACAGCCAAAAACCACCACTGGCTCCCAGCCGTGAGTGCCAGGGGTGTGTTCGATTGTTCTGCACCTTGACATCGCTCGTTGTTGTCTATTCTACGGACAACAACGCTCGAAAGGGGGGAAATATGTAGCGTCTCGACCAATCTGACACACTAATTTTTATTTTGGATTTAACAAATCAATTATTCATTAGATTAACAAATCGTCACAGTCCCCTCACTCAATATACTGGATGTTAGGTTTTCGGCTGAACACCATCCCCCACCTTGGTTACCATGACAACTAATCATGATATCACGGGTTTTATGGCCTAAAAGGAATGCAGTGGATAAACTCCCTGCATTTTCCTCATAAGAAAAACACACAATGCCCAGAGAAATGGACTATTCTCTAATTAATTCATATAAAAACCTTTCTGTGAATGAACACACACATCCTTCAGGTCATTGTGTATATTATTGCTGTGTTGTATTTAATCTGTTGTATTATAGAATATTTTATTCATGCTTATGATAAACCATTCATTCATATAACCTTACATATAGCTTGCTTAGTATCTATGAATTCGCCTTTTTATGATCGAAACAAGTGTGTATATTATATGCTGATACCTATGCAACATATTGATGTTCTAAGAATCGGTACTAATTTGTGCCTCAACACTCCAGCGAATTACATATGCAAAATACCATGCTTAAAGACAAAGAGTCATAAAAATCTCCCAGTATTTCCAACCTCCGCTTGGGATTTCAGCCTTCCTCATTGGCCGAACCCATCTTGAGAGGCGTGAATCACTGCAGGCTTTAAAAGGCCACACTCCATGTGACCCGCCCCAGTCGGTGGTTCAGTGAGATGCTAAGATGAAGATGTGAGAAACGCTCCAGGATACCAAAGCTCGTGCCAGGCTCCGGCCTAGTCCTTTTCATTCATCAAGTGATTCTGACTCAAACTAGCTCTTTCTCATCAACCAACTTCAGAAAGATCTTGGGCCTTAAGATTGCATCAGGAATCTTTTTCAGACATACGCTAGTATCAAACTTAGTCGATTTAATTGTTGCATTAAGTATCAGTTACACCTTTTACAAGGTTTGTTTGAATCAGAATCTGACGTTTTCCCTCAGGTTTTAGATCTGCCGAATATGCAAAATGGTTCCATAAATGTCATTCCTTATGTCTCTTTCTTTAACTTTAACCCTTTCCTATACCAACTGTATGTGTGTGTGTGTGTATGTGTATGTTAGACCGGCTTAATGTGTTTATGTAGTATGTTAGACTAGTTTAAGTGTTTATGTAGTTAATAAAAACCTTACTTTTATCACACTTGACATGTTCATTGTTTACTCATAACCGGAGACAATAATCATGCAGATTTACGTTACAAACTTATAGAATTGTAAAGTAAGAAAGTTATTTCCTTTAACCAGGAATTTAACGTTCTTAGAATTGACAAGACGTTTGACCCTGAGTGGTCAGCTAAATATTTACAGTGGATCTAAAATATTAATAATTTATCATAATTAGTTATGGTTAATTATTCATATTCCCTGTTGTGAGCTAAATTCGCTACACATATCAATGAAAAGAATAAAAAAAAAGCTTTTTGAGAATCACCCTTCAATCTTTTGGTTTACTTTGCTGAATATAGCAAATGATGACAAAATAAAAATTTTAAACAAGATACATGGTCTATGCTTAATTTCATGAATTGTGCTATTAATCGCGATTAATCACAGAAAAAGGGTGTCTAATCTATTGACATCCCTAATACATATATACAGTATATATATATATCTATTTGTGTTGGACGAGGTCCCGAGATTCACATCAGCGGTGCCCTGGAAATGGAAGAGGAACACAGCATGCTCTCATCAAAGGTGATTGTCCACAGCCCTGAGAGTCAGTCCGCGTGAGGCCCGACGGAAGGGGGGAACATACTCTCCCAGCAGCTGAAGTCTAACGTGTTCTCCCTTACCTTCCAGAAACCACCCGTGACCAAGCAGCCCAACACAAGAGGCGCAAGCACGGGACTCCACGGACTGGAACTCGAGCACGGAGAAGCCCCAACATCACTCAGGACACCGCACTCACCGGAACACTTTACTGTGAAATAAATCACCCTCGGGGTATTATTTGAGCTCTTCCTGTTCGCGGTTCTTCCCCCGTTACAATAATACACTGGAAAGTATCAAGGTGTTTTGTACCTGCAAGAGATTTTATATTATAGATATAATAAACTCATCATTTTTTTTAGCAGGGTGCCATTACAATTTATCAAAAGTTACAGTACATTTTACAAGTTACAAAATATTTATCTTTCAAATAAATACTGCTCTTTAAAAAAAAACTGTACAAAAATGGAAAACTGTTGTAAAAATGTAACATATTACAATTTATAAAAAACATTTTAAAAGTAAAACTGCGTTCCATGGTTTATCCAGTATGGTCATGGTCAGTCACCACAGAGATGGAGATCTGTTTTCAGTGTGTGTTGTGTGTGTGTGTGTGGGTGTGTGTGTGTGTGTGTGTGTGTGTGTGTGTGTGTGTGTGTGTGTGTTTTTGAGCAAGCCCTCCAGTTCAGCAGCATGTGGGGGGTGCTGTGCTCGGCTGCCAAGCACAGCACAGAGAAGGAAGCTCCATAGCGACAGGCCAACCGCGGTGTGTTGCCTCCAGCTGGGCCGTGTCACACTATGTGTATGTATGAGAGTTTGAGTATGAGTGAGTGTGTGTGTGTTTGTTTGTGTGCATCTCTACAAGTGTCGATTTTCTGTGGTGCTCTAGCTGGTTGTGCACTCTGGAGGGGCCCGTGTTACGTGGACCACAGACACCAGAGCCTCAGGTCACTGCTGGGACAGTGTCGTGTGTCTGTGTGTATTAGCGATGAGTGATTTTGCAGAGTAGGCTTTTTTGTTCTGCTTTTACAGATGACCGGGCCATCAGGCACTGTGTTGGGATATATAAGTGAATTAAAAAAAATGTGTGCACTCTACTTGTCCAATCCTTCACGCAAAAATGACAATTCTGTCAGTATTTACTCACCCTCATCTCATTCCCAACCTGTATGACTTACTTTCCTTACTATAAATGTAGTCCACGCCGAGATTTATGAAGCCACATTATATCTTTGCATGTGAAACAGTCCAAAAGTTAAGCCACAAGTAAGTCAGTCATACACATTTGAGATGGCATGTGAGGTTAAGGAGCAAATAATGCCAGAAATTATATTTTTGACTGAACTATCCATTTAAATTCTGACCTGAGATGTTTTTAATCATACAGTAGCAAGCTTGGCTTAAATAACAGACACAGGTCAAAGGTCAAAGTCTATATTGGGAAACTCCATCTCACTGGGTCAACTCATTATGAACCTAGTGGTAACAAATATGTCCTCTTGAGATTTTGCGTATGTTTGCGGGTAATGCTTTTATCAGAGTGAGACGCTTGGTCAACAGAATCAGAATCTTTCTCTAAACATAAGGGAGAATATCAGCACTCCCTTTGTTTGTTCAACCACAATATGTTACTCTGACTCTGGTATAAAACCCCTGATAAAGCTCACTATCAGTGTGGCCGATGGGAATTCAACCTTGTTTCTCATTTCCATATTAAAGCAAAGGCTACATGCTAGGCATGTGATGTGCTGGCAAAACTTAAAAGACTGACAGACTGAATTCAGAAGACTACTCAAAAAATGATATTTATGGTGCTGGCTATTTGTTCTAACCATTCTGTCTCTATCAGTCTAGCTCTAGTCTCTCTTCCCTTATAGTGAATACAGATCTGTAAGAGAGCAAATGAAGCAGTTTTTATTGGCTACAGTCCAGTGAGCATTTTTCAGCAGCATACCATGACCTCCGTCAGTACAGTTAAGGCACTGGCCACCAGGGGTCACTGTTGGTGCTGTCCCTCTATTAGAAAGTTATTTAATCTTTTTAGAGGGTAGGTCTTAAATGAGTCTCCCAACATTGATCAGCGCTACATCACATCTGTCGTGTGTCCCGTACTACTTTCTTATCAGGTGATTCATACATTTCTCAGTGTGAAGTCAATCTCCAGTGCACGTATGTCAGTTATAAAGTCTACATTTCGACAGCATCCTTTTTTATGCTTGAAAGCTCCATTCCCCAATCATTGCAACTGCATGCAGAAGATGGACCATTAAATAACTCAAGCCTGAAAAGAAAGTCATACAAATTTGGAATAAGTTGAGGATGAGTAAATGATGACAGTACATTATAACCCTTCTTTAAAGACTCTTCTAATGAAGTGTAGTCAGTGGTTTGTGTGTAAAAAGAAAAATTAAGAGGAGAGAGAGACAGAACCAGAGAGAAAGAGTGTGTCAAAGGGAGAAAAAGAGGCAGAGAAAGAGTGTGTGTATTTGTAAGGGGTGAAATTGAGTTTTATGGAGTTGGCTGAGGGGAAAAAGATGCTGGTTGGTTAGGTTTTATGTGGTGTGTTCTGGGTACCAGCAAGGTCAGAGCCCAGTGCTGTTTTCATTCTAACAGCAGCGCCAGCACACACCACAACTGTGTTGATGACATAATGAGCGGAAGCCGATGCTCTCGTGTCTGTTTTTAATGAACATACATTTACATTTATATTTAAACTATATGAACTATTCAAGTAAAGACTGATGAGTCTTTCACAACAGTGCATGATCTGGTAAATGGTGATGTATTTACATTACACATAATCAAACACTAAGACAATATCCATCAAACAGGGTCAGGCGGTTTGTTGACAGACCTTATCGGCAGTCTTAAGGACAGCCATTCAGCAGCTCGTCGAACGTCGCCCCCTCACCAGAGATCTAAAACAGAACCATTCTCCTTTCAAAGAAACGTAACAAAGCCCATTTTGTTTCTCTCCATAGTCAAATAATCATAGTTCTTTGAAGACGTAACAAAACGTGCAAATTTACAGAGCCATAACCAGCATGGTTTCTCCTACCAAACATATTTCATGTTCCCCCAACACACACTCTGGGCAGCACGGCTGCTTTCTCACCCATTGAAAAACTGGAGAGGTCTTGATTTTTATATTTTTTAATTGCGCAGTAGAATGCTTTGAAATATGCCGTTGCATGATTAAAATAAAGTTATATTCGCAGTTCTGTGGTTGTAAGTCTGGAAGGTAAAAAGTCATTATGAGGAATGCAGCTTGGCCAGAGAGGCGGTGTTTTCCTGCTGGGAGGCTGCATGGAGAGATTTGGGGCCTCTGGCATTATGGGGGTCCTTTGAGTGAGCGTTTAGTAAACGTTCTGCCATAATTTTGTTATGGTGCCACAGAGGCTAATATTCAGCTTGCTGCAGTCGCTCTTGCCACTTTAACGCATTCATCAAGAGTGAGTGTGATTTTTTCACATGTGAAACGCGCTCCAAACCCCCACAGAGCACCAGTTGGACCTTAAAGACTCTCTGATGCACAGCCAGAAGCTGCTAATGGCTCTGTTCACTCACAACAGTGCGATATTTCATACACGACGATAGAGTGAATGACAAAGGAAGTGTTACTTAGAAACAATAAACTAAGATGCTAATAAAATGCTAAAGGGGGAACAGGTCAAGGGTCAAGGTTTGGTTGGTTAATATAGTCCAGTTAGCTACTAGCAGGTGCCATAACTACACTATTCTGTCACAGCAATAAAAATTCCATCCATCCATTCATCCATCTCTCAATCTATATACACTATTGTTCAACAGTTGTTAAGATCTTAAGATTTTTGAAAGACATTTCTTATGCTCACCAAAACTTTTATTTGATCAAAATATTTAGTAAAAACAGTTTTGTGAAATATTATTGCAATTTAAAATGACTTTTTTCTATTTTAATATGTTTTAAAATTTAATTTATTTCTGTGATGGAAAAGTTAAATTTTCAGCAGCCAGGACTTCAGTGTCACTGGATCCTTCAGAAATCATTCTAATATGATGATTTTGTGCTCAGGGAAAATTTTTATTATTATTATTATTATTATGAATGAAAACAGTTGTGCTGCTTAAAAATTGGTTTGAGATTCTTTGATGAATAGAAGTTCAAAAGCATTTCTTTCATATACTGCATATATTTTATAACACCATAAATGTCTTTACGTCACCTTTGATTAAATGAAGCACCTCGGAATAACATATTACTTCTTAAAAGATTATTTAAAAGCTTAACATGAATTGGTATATACAGTATAGGATATATATAGTATATATATATATCTATATATAGATATATATTATATATAGTATAATAGATATATATATAATTGTTCTGGGGCTCCAAACTGATTAATCACATAGATATTTACAATCTCAGGTGATTGGCTAAAAAAACAGTTAGCCTTTGCCCAGGATTGGTGCTTTTGAGCTTAAGTTTCAGGGCAACACCCCTCAACTACAAACCTCCAGAGACCTGGAGATCAGGGTGTTTCTCACTCGTAAAAAATGTGAGACAATAAAGTGGCAAAGCATTCGGCACAGTAAAGCCAAACCAGCGTGCAGCCAGAGAAACCAAACCAAGTCCAGTATAAAGAAACAAACTGTCAACTTAATTTGGTAGTTGTCTGACTCCCATTTGAACAAAAAGTTCTCAAAAATCTAAAATTTTGTTTGTAACTAAAATGCATAACCAGACATGTCTATTTGAGCTGTTGCATTTCAAACAATTATGACATGTCTTAAATTGGTTTATAAGAAAGCAACATAAGCGCTAGACACATTTGTCCTCAGAGCTTCAGCTTCAGTTCCTCTTTTCTCTCGCTCTCTCTTTACATCGGTTGCCTGGGTGATGTCATTTAGTGCATAGCTGAGTGATGGATGTGAGAGATAATGTGTATTAAGTATGTCCAGCTCCTTGGAAAAATGAAAGAGAGAAAAGAAAAGGAAAGAGAAAAAATGGAGAGCGAACGTTTGAACCACAGCCCAACAGGATGAGGAAAGTCCCTGCATAGCGTCAACACCAGCCCTCCTGAAATGGACCATGTCACTGTGGCTGTACAAAACAAAGCACACCACAACATGGGAAATGAGCAGAAGAAAAGAGAGTCAAAATAAGAGAGAATCCATCCCTGAAACTGACGTTTAGCATTTATTAGCCACATCTGTCATGTAAGAGGAAAGGAGAACATAAGCTGTCTTTTTATTTTTTAGATTTGTGTTGGCAGAAGTCAGAGGTTAAAAGAGCTTCGCCTCCTCTGGTATTTTTTCCTGTTTCCAATCACTTAAACTCCAAGCAGAAAAACCATAAAACAGCGAAAAAGTGCTAGTTTTGTCACATTTGGCTATATGAGTCTGTTTAACTCAATGATAAAGCATAAGAGCACACATTAAGAGTCTCTACACATGTGCAGCCCTTAATATTAATCAAAAGCTTTATCAGTGACAGATTGTAAATAAAGAGGCTATATAGAAGAATGTATTATTTCAACACCTACACAAGTCTATGGGATGGAAATTAGCCCCCACAGTCAGTATTTTCTCTTCGTCACTTCCTGTTTGTCGCTGCCGTGTGTTTTGAGTTTGAGCTAATTCTTCATTGTCTATTTTTTTATCTTAAAATCAATTTTATACACCATCATTTTCGTTTCTATAACGTGTGAATATATCCCCTATCGTATTCTACAGCAAAAACAATCAGAGTGCCTTGTTATCACTAGTTTTATTTTGATTTCCAGAGTCCACTATTAGCATATAGCCCATTAGCATCGCCAGCGTGGTTGCCGCTAATCTCGCTTACATTGCTAATACTCTATTCACACACATTACCATTGTTTTACTCACTGTTACTTGCTTTAATGGCGGATGTGTGTCTACCTTTGAGTGCAAGTGAGGACACTTTTCAGTTGCAGTCGGTGCAGCTCGAGCTGGAGGCCGTGGAGAAGCAGATCCGCAACCTGGTGGAGAAGCAGGCCCAGCTGAGAGAGCGGAGAGCCGCGCTGGAAACATCCCGGGCTGACACTCACAAGTCCGGGGTAAGTATACAGCGCGCTGCTAACTCTCCCACCACCTCTACTCCATGTGTTTTTTTGCACAGGCCCGGTGCACCCAGGATGTGATCTTCCCAGATGTCCTTCACTCCAGCGCCAGGACACCACGGACCTGGGTGCACCCGCAGCGGAAGACGCGAGCTAGGCCCCGGGCGACAACCTCTCCCCCTCTGCCACCTCCGGTCTTCGAGATCTCCACCCGGAACCGCTTCGCTCCCCTCCGCGAGACGGAACGCGACACAGTGATCATCGGAGACTCCATCGTCCATGCTACGTTAGCTGAAGGTAAAATGCACACTCACTATTTCCCTGGTGCTCGTGTTCTCAATGCTTCTGCGCAGATACCCGCGATCCTGAAGAGAGACGAGAGCCCCGGAGTGGTCGTGCTTCAAGAGGGGGTTAACGACACCAAGCTGCGGCAAACGGAGACACTGAAGAGGGACTTCAGGACCCTGATCGAGACGATGGCCGACATTCGCGACGACGATCATCGTGTCAGGACCACTTCCCACGTATCGTCGAGGACATGAAAAGTTCAGTAGGCTGTTTGCTTTAAATGAATGGTTATTGTCCTGGTGTAAAGAACAGAAACTGCTCTTTGTTAATAACTGGAATCTTTTCTGGGAGCGTTCTAGGCTTTTTCGTGCTGATGGCCTGCACCCCAGCAGAGTCGGAGCAGAACTCCTGTCGGACAACAACTCCAGGACGCTACACTCCATATGATTTTTGAGTAAGTCAAATCTCAAATAAATGCCCTGATGACTTTTGTTCTACCCGCTCAAATGATAGAAGTACTTGCGCTGTCCAATCTATAAAGACTGTGTCTGTTCCCCGAATAGTGAGGTCAAAATATAAAATTAACGCAGGATCTAGAAAAAATATGATCGTGATTAAACCAGAAAAATTTAAAATAAATGAACACAAACAATTTTTAAAGTTTGGGCTCCTAAACATTAGATCACTCTCACCCAAAGCAGTTATGTAAATGAAATGATCACAGATAATAGTTTATGTACTCTGCTTGACTGAAACCTGGATAAAAACACATGATGATATTGTGTTCTATGATTCTACTTCCCCCCCCAGCAAGTACTATTTATAAGCATGAGCTCAAGAGTCGGGCGGCTGGGTTGCAACAATCTATATATGTGTGATATTCTCAAGGTTACGCAGAAGCAGGTAAACAGGTTTAACTCATTCAAAATATGGTCTGCGATTAATGTTACACTGTCAGATAGCAAGAAATCGATCGTATCGTGAGTGCTCGGCTACTATATAACACCAGGGTCGTATACAGATTCAAAATAATTTCAATTTCCTCTCAGACAATTGGTTATGTTGATACCAAGAGCTAATTGCTGAGATTTTAACAGCTCCCCACACGCGCGGATAATAAATTAAATTTGATTGCAGTAGGACTTGGTGTTACTGCTACCTGTAATACAACTCTTGGATCAACAGTCAAACCGTCACCGGTACGTCACAATCTCGTTTAATATACGGCTGATTTAATTATACCGCATGGAATTGCTTTACTGATATAGAGATGTACCGCAAAGTGATGATGGTAGGACCATTTCCTTGTATCGTGCTGCTACAATATATATAACTAAAATGCGCCGTTATTTCCGGGCAGAAACTATTGTTCCAGCACCAAGACAGCTTCACAAATAAACTGTCTGATTTATCTCAACTGCTCTCTGTACCTATAAATATACATGAACTAGACGAAATTACTAGCAACATGGGCACTATATTCTCTAATATATTAGAAGCTGTTGCCCCCATCAAACTGAAAAAGATTAGAGAAAAACGTACTGCACCATGGTACAACAATAATACCCATTCTCTCAAGAAAAAAACTCGTAGTCTTGAGCACAAATGGAGAAAACTTCTAGGTTATTTCGTATGTAACCATGGTTCCTCGAGGGAACGAGACGCTGCGTTGAGACGCTTTGGGAACGCCCTTGCGTGACCGCGTAATGAAGCACGTGTCAAATCCGTCCAATAAAGCAGCGAGACGTCACGAGCAGGGTGAAGTAAGCACCAGAAAGCATAAAAGCACATCAGGCCGGGCGCAAACCAGCTTCGATGAAGTATCGCCTGCAGGGATGCAGGGAGTATGGAAAAGAGACGCAGCGTCTCGTTCCCTCGGGGAACCATGGTTACATACGTAACCTAGCGACGTTCCCCTGCAGGAACTCGAGCTGCGTCGAAACGCTTTGGGAACGAGAAAACCCACTGCGCCATACTCCCAATTCCCCCCCCCACCCACCCCCAACCCCCCCCCCCCCCCACCCCATGCCTGTTGGTATCCTATGAGGACATCACGAAGAGAGAACTTGGGAACATGGGGTAGAAGCCAGGTCTAGGTTGTGAAGGCGGACAAAAGTGTGTGGAGAGGACCAACCCGCCACAGCACAAATGTCCTGCAAAGCCACACCCAAGCTGAAAGCCTTGGAGGCCACCATACTCCTGGTCGAGTGCGCTCTGACCCCATAGATGATGGGAGCCCGAGGATCGGTGCCACGGAGGAAACGCGTGGCAAGTGGGTGTCTTCCCAATGACTGACCACACAGAAGGGCGTGGTAAGCAGCTAAGGACGCATACCTTCAGAGTGGAGGGAGATAACACTGCGGAGAATCGCTCCTGAAGAAACTCCAGAACTGTACCAATTGGACAGTTGACTGGGTCCTGCAGTCACTGTCCAAACCATGAAGCGAAAAGTTTCCACTTCAAGGCATACTGTTTCCTAGTGGCGGGAGCTCTGGACTGGAGTATAGTCTCAACAACCTCAGTTGAGAGACCAGATGCTAGGAGCTGTGCCCCCTCAGGGGCCATGCCCACAGCTTCCATAACTACGCCGATTGATGTAGGAGACCACCGACGTGTTGTCTGTGCGGACAAACACATGATGCCCCCTTAGGTCGGGAAGGAAGTGTGTCAGAGCTCGAAAAACGGCCAGCATTTCCCGGCAGTTGATGTGCCAAAAGAGATGATGGCCTTCCACAGACCCTAGGCAGAGCGGCCACTCATGACCGCTCCCCAGCCCGTGAGAGAGGCATCCTTCGTTAGCATTACGCGACGGACACGGAAAAAAAAAAAAGCCCCTAACGTCGGCCTTGAACCAGGAACCAACGTTTCCTCCACATGTCAAAGGCACGTAAGCATCGCCGCGTGACCTTGATCATGCCAAGCGGATTCCCCCTCGGGGAAAATCTGGTTCTGAGCCCACCACTGCAAGGGTCTCATGTACAGCAGGCCAAAAGGTATCACGTTGGACGCCGCTGCCCTCAGGCCCAACAGCCTCAGAAACTGCAGATTTGACAGTGAGTGAATGGCCTTCTCTTACTCTCGTGACTGTCGGGAGGATTGACTCGATTCGAGCAGGAGACAGACGTGCCTGCATCGAGGTTGAGTCCCACACCACGCCTAAATAAGTGGTTCTCTGTAGTGGAGAAAGAACACTCTTCTTGGCGTTTAGTCTTAACCCCAGCTCTCTCGTATGGGCGAGGACGACATCTCGATGCCTGCTCCGATTGAGCTAGTGTTAACCAATCGTCGATATATAATTGAGTATGCGGATGCCCTGGATTCGCAGAAGAGCCAGAGCAGCATCCACACACCTTGTGAAAGTGCGGGGTGAGAGTGCAAGGCCGAAGGGAAGAACTCGATATTGTATGCTGCGCCCACGAAAGCACCCCCCCCCCCCCCCCCGAAATAAGAGACTTCCAGGTTGAAGGGAGGATGGAAACATGGAAAGAGCGTCTCTGAGATCTATCGTAACAAACAAGTCCTCGGACTGGATTTGAGATACTTGCTTGATAGTGAGCATCTTGAACCGAAGCCATTTGATAGCGCGGTTCAGAAGATGGAGATCTAAGATCGGACGCAACCCCCCCCCATCCTTCCTCGGAACGATGAAGTAACGGCTGTAGAACCCGGACGCTATCTCGAGAGGAGGAACACGTTCTATGGCCCCCTTCCTCAAGAGAGTATATACTTCTTGTTCCATTACCAGAGCCTGCTCGGGGCCCACTAGTGTGGGGATGGCCCCGTTGAAACGAGGCGGACGAGAAACGAACTGGATTCTGTAGCCTCTTTCTACAATCTGCAGGACCCATTTTGAGATAGTTGGTAGAAGTTTCCACGCTACCAGAAAATATACTAAGGGAACCAGCCTCTCGAGGCTGGAGTCTGGTATTATTAGAGGAGCCAGTTCGATGCTCTGAAGCGGATGACTGGCAGGAACGAACGACCTGACTGCTGTAGCACCCTCACTCGAGGGGGCGAGCTNGAGATCTATCGTAACAAAACAGTCCTCGGACTGGATTTGAGATACTATCTGTTTGATAGTGAGCATCTTGAACCGAAGCCGTTTGATAGCGCGGTTTAGAAGACGGAGATCTAAGATCAGACGCAACGCCCCCATCCTTTTTCGGAACGATGAAGTAACGGCTGTAGGACCCGGACACTCTCGAGAGAGGCGGAACACGTTCTATGGCCCCCTTCCTCAAGAGAGTATCTACTTCTTGTTCCATTACCAGAGCCTGCTCGGGGCCCACTAGCGTGGGGGTGACCCCGTTGAATCGAAGCGGACGAGAACCGAACTGGATTCTGTAACCCTTCTCCACAATCTGCAGGACCCATTTTGAGATAATTGGTAGAAGTTTCCACGCTACCAGAAAAACTACTAAGGGAACCAGCCTCTCGAGTCTGGCGTCTGGTATTATTAGAGGGGGGTGAAGGGGAACCAGTTCGGTGCCCTGAAGCGGATGACCGGCAGGGAACAACCGACCTGACTGCTGTAGCCCCCTCACTTGAGGGGGCGAGCTCTCCCGTGCCGTACCGTTGCCGGGCGGCAGCTGGGAATTTCGCTCGTCGGAGCTCACTGAGCCCTGAAGCACCGAGGGTGGCAGGGTTATCAGTGACTCTCCGTGAGGGCACTGAGGAGGATTGGGCACCGTATACTGAGGTGTTATCCTTTCCTCCCCAGGTGGGCTGCACTCAGGGACCTGACAATGGTAGGACTGTTTAGCTGAGGTCCTCTTAGACAAAATAATGGTCTGCAGATCCGTCTTCGGTCTAGAGGACCTTGACTGAGAGCGTCGCCCCGACCCCCCCCCCGTTCTTTTTGCGGAGGGGTGCGGGTTGCAATGCTCTGTTTTTGTGACTGGCGATATGAGGAGCCTGACGGCTGGGGCTGCTCCCGCTCAGCAGCCCCATGGGCCTGGGAGCGATGAGGGAGGAACCGTTGAAACGCCGCTGCTTGCTTCCTCGCCTCCTGAAACCTCTCGACGTCAGTGTTGACTGCACCGCCGAAGAGCCCAGAGGGCGAGAGCGGGGCATCCAGAAGGAAGAATCTGTCCTTGTCTTCCATGTCAGACATATTCAACCACAGATGCTGCTCCGTGGCCACCACCGTGGCCCGGAGGGACAAATCTGTGCGGTGCCTCGGCAACAGCGAGACCGCTGCCAGCGGAATCGCGAGCCTGGCCGCTCTCATCAAACACAACCAGGAGAGAGCGGAGCATACGCAGCGAGAGTAAATCGCAGTGATGACAATCAGCTGCTCGAAAGCTGACCGAGCATGCTCCGCTACTAAACAAACGACACACAAATCGTGTATATCCCCGCCGCCAGATATCGTGGGCAGGGAGAACACCGCGGTTGGTACTGCGTCGGCTCGCCATATACCTTTCTCTGTTTTATTATATCCTATTGTGGACTGACAGACAATAGTAAATAGACTGACACATACACAGAACGCTACTGAAGAGCAGAAGCTGGTTTGCGCCCGGCCGGATGTGCTTTTATGCTTTCTGGTGCTTATGTCACCCCGCTTGTGACGTCTCGCTGCTCCGTTGGACTGATTTTACATGTGCTTCAGAATGCGGTCACGCAAGGGCTTTCCCAAAGCGACTCGACGCAGCGTCCCGTTCCTTGAGGAACTAGGCAAAACTGCATCTTATCAAATTAGCTCTAATTTCTTTGAGTTTAATATCAGTTGATTTTAAGTTAGTTTTCACAGGGTAATGATCAGAAAAAGAATTTCTTCAATAAATAATGAGTATTTTGAAGCACCTGTATGAGAGACATCAATTTCCCTGTATCATAGTGGTTAACATTATGTGACTACACAACAAGCTGATCAAAGAGCCTCATACAGCCTAGACTATTTCGTCTTTCTGACTTTTTTTTTTGCTTCCACGATCTGGGTTAAAATTTGTGGGTTTGATTGAGGCATTCTTTAGTTTTGCTCCTGCCTAGTGCTGTGGGACTTCCTTCGCCTGCTCACCTCGTTGTAGTGATGTGTTGTGGCCCCGGGTGACTTCTAAACTAAAGGGATGTATGCATACAGGTGTTTTTAATTCTATATAGACACTAGTATTTTATTTGGTATGATCTATAAGACACAGTCTACACAGGTATCATATTATTTTAAGACTTCGGTTGTATGCCTGTTTCCCATGGTTAATTATGCGAATTGTTGTCCAGCCAAGTGGATCATGCATAAGGAGAAACGTCCAGACAAAGGTTAAGTATTAGGCACAGAGACGTTCTTCATCTAACCTCTTAATTAACCGTAGCCTATCTTCGGTCACATTTTTACTCATCAGTGTAATGGTGAAGGGTTAGAGAAAGCCACAGAGAGGAGAGAGAGGTAGATCACTTTGTACTCATGTATTTATTAAGAGCTGTGAGATGGACAATGCAGTGGAGGTTTAAGTTTGATGATTGTGATAAACCAGTGAAAACTTAGCGTGTGGATACATCTGGTAAACTTTATGTCGGTAAAACAGTCAAGTCTGTTTTGTTTTGTTTTTGTTTGGTTATATTAGATATTTTTTGTTTTGTTTTTAAAAGTGTAATTTAGGTTTATTTTTACCTGAATTTTCAGCAGCCATTAATCAAGTCAAGAAATAATTTTAATATGCTGATTTGTGCTCACTAAAACCCCACACACACCCACACACACACACCACACACACACACACCACACACACACAAAGTGTGTAATGTGTGTGAAAATATTAATTTGATATATAATATAATATGATATTTTAAATTTATAAATAAATGCATAAAGTAACACACACACACACGTAGGCACTTGTGAAGGCACTTTACAAAGTGTTGATTGGTGATTACATAAAAGGGATTTTACAAGGACGCAATTTACAAGGACATGATATGCAAACTTTTATCTTTAACTACCAAAGTGAATGAAGACAGGGGAGTAGATCTTCTGTCTATGTTGAGTGCTGGCAAGTTGATTAAGTGAGTAACTTTTCTATTTTATCTGACATGGAAAAAAATGGGAACCACATTGGTTAGAACTGTAGTTAATGACGTCAAACAGGTGGTGGAGCAATATGCGTTTGCGGATGTTCTTTAAGACAATAGATTCTGGAAACACTAAATCATTAGATGGTAATGACAGAACTTGCGACCACATTTGGCTAGCTGTGCTATTGGGAAACGCATCTCAGTACAGTAACTAGTGACATATAAAATTGCTGGAAATGTGAATGAGGCTTCATGTGTTAAAAAGTAGTTTGGTAAGTTTAACGGTTGGGTAGGTTTTTCAGTTAAACTGAGCCATAAAACTCCAAATGGTTTATTGCTAACAATAAGTCAGATGTTATGTGTCACTTGGAAATCTTACAATCAAGGTCATGTGTCACTGGAAATCTAGGGCTGATGATGGGAGTGGGGCTCATCAGTGCATTGAGAGAACATCCCCATTTCTCCATCAGTGCAAATTAGATGCACAAATTATTCAGAAACTTTCGTCCATCATCAGTGGCTCTGAAAAGTGCTTACTGGGGTTAACATACCACAGAGAGCTTAAAGTGCACTTATTCATTTCAAAGAAAATATTTAATGCTGCCGAAGCGTCCGGCCTCAGCCAGATCTCAAGTGGTCATCCACGCTAAACTGGTGGTAAGATTTACCAATGAGCCCAAGCGGGCTCTGCAAATCGACTTGCCTTCCTCAAACAAATGAATAAAAATTCTATTGCAGCGAGCGGCCCTCACATACCCTTAATGCTACAGCACATTTGAAAAAATCCTCCTGACTGAGATATGATCTGTTATACGGACTTATTATAGACCTTGAGACACAGTCTAAAAAAAGGCCGTAAAAATACAGTCCAATATACTTTGTTAATATGAGGGAGTGTTCTAGCCATATATTGAATTACACATTGCATTGTGTTTTAGAGTTGCAGGAAAAAGTCCTGGTAATTTTCTGTCAGGATATTATCTGTTTTTTCTTCTATTTTTACAGTGTTCTTACAGTGCAGTTATCCCACTTATACAGTATATGAGAAGTGGGAAATTTTGATTAGTCACAGAAAAAGGTTTACCTACATGTGTTGCCAAATTATATTTGGACATATGCAGTAAGCCACACTTAAAATGTATGAATGCTTTGTACAACAAAATATCAAACCAAGTATAATTTATTTTAAAAGACAATAAATACACTTTTCAAGTAAAACATTTTCAAATTCTGACTGATTCGATAAATAGATAATTACTTTCATGTTATAGCAGATATTAAATTTCTCTAAATTCAGTCTGATGTGTTTTTAAAAAATTCTAAAAACTAAAATACTATAAATGAATTTAGGCATCACTACATTATAGCATGCAGTGGTAAAATACAGTAGATATTCATTTTGAGATTTGCTTAATGTTTAACATTTAGCATAACATTTGACAGTGCTATTTTATATATTGCTAATATATTGTGCATCCCTACATTTAACAAGAAAAAGTTTCAAATGATAAAACAACAAATGTATTGTTCAAAATTGGGACAAAACACATTTTTATTGTGTTGTCAAATGATAGTGGGAACATAGTTGTGATGAACTGTGCCTTGCTAAAACTGACTTCATAGCATGCACTAAAAATAATTTTGACACCAGCTGCATTACAGTCATTACAAAAATTTCTCAAAAAAAGTCAAGTGAATTAAGAAAATGCAGACTCTTTGTATGATATTTTGGGTAACACTTTAGTATAGGGGCCAATTCTCACTCTTAACTAGTTGCTTATTAGCATGCCTATTATTAACATATTGACTGTTTATTAGTACTTATAAAGCACTTATTCTGCATAACCATGTTCTACATCCCTAATCCTAAACGTAACAACTACCTTACTAACTATTATTTAGCAGCAAATAAGGAGTTATTGAGGCAAAAGTCATAGTGATTTTTACTGAGATTTGGACCTTAAAATAAAATGTGACCATATTTTGTTATGTAACACAATGGCATTCATACTTTAATTGTAAAAGCATCCTAATACGTTTGGGGGCCACTGTACAGAATGTTTTTTCCCCCTCTCCAGTTCATCTTGGAAACTTTTGAAATATAACACATAGATAGATAGACACATAACCCTGAAGTTTAAATGTATGTGAGATATATGTATACTATAAATTATTATTGAGCTTGCTTCAACCTACATTACTAAACATGGCATGCAGCATACAAAGTCAGTAAATCTTTATGGGTCTCAAGCTGTCAACCTCATCTTCTCTACCAATCTCGTGCTCTTTTTCTCTTTCTTTATCATACAATGCCTCTCTCAGCCCTGCTGAATGCCCATGGCATGCCCTGACTTGCCTTCACATTGACTTCCACCAAACAGTAGAGTCCAGGGCCAAAATAATTTGTATCTGTTCAATAAATCATTAAAGACTGTCATGCT
The DNA here is from genome assembly GCA_018155175.1 of Sinocyclocheilus anophthalmus. Lineage (NCBI taxonomy): Eukaryota > Metazoa > Chordata > Actinopteri > Cypriniformes > Cyprinidae > Sinocyclocheilus > Sinocyclocheilus anophthalmus. The sequence continues at coordinate 27,583 of JADLZN010000060.1, forward strand.
ATGTTCTACACTCTTCTCCTCACCCTTCTCTCTCCCCATTCCCTTCTCTCAAAGGTCTTGTTAATGTTTCAAAACTGCACATAAGACACAGCAGCCAGACGCTTAATTTGAAAGGCGCCCATAGGGCACCTGCAGGATTTTTTTCTTTGACTCCTCTCGCCTCTGTAGTGTTAACACCTAGTGCATTTCAGACGGAGGATGTCAAGGCTAGGGGGTGAGGGGGAAGGATGGAGGGACAGGGGGAAGAATTGTACAAAGTGTGCCCCCCAGAAACAGCTTTTACTCTAAAAACCTCATCTGATGAGTGCCATACGATGAAGCATGGGGTTAAGTGCTTTAATGCATCAGTTTTTAAATTGTAAAAGGTAGATATAGACAGTCAAAAGCACACAGTGACGGCCCAGGCAATTTTAATTCTAAAAGGTTTATGATGTTTTGAATTACACTTCTTAATATTTTCTTCAGTGTAAGAGTTAATTTCATGTCACTGGTTTCTGAATTATGTTTCAAAAACAAAATGCAAACTTGAGTGGTGGAGGAGCACATGAAAATGAAAAGCAGGATATTAACTACGGCACAGCCATTAAAAAGTCATGTGGTTTCACTGAGATGTGCTTGCTGACCCATGCAAAAAGTGTCCTGATGAGTCCATTTAAGATGCACAAAACTAACGAACTGCAAAAAGCAGCTTTTTTATGCATTAAATGCCTCTTGGAAACTGTCGATAACCTTAAAAAGTCTAATGATTTCTCATCAGTGCTTGAATGAACCGTAAAATCACCTTCTGAGATATTGACATTTACACAGTCATGAGCAGCAGAACTCGAGTCTCCATATAACAGCTGACGGCTACTTATTCCGCAAGAAAATCAACCTTAGTGCTGAGCTATGGAAACCAATGCTGTATGCATTCATTTTAGATAAATAGTTAACTCTCTGCCTCATAAATAATAGATAAATACTCATTAAGAATTTGATCAAAAATATCCCCAAGCAGTTTTTGCCTCATTGTACATCATTTTTTAAGTATGTCAGATGAACCCTCATTTATTTTCAATTCCATGCCATGTCTGTGTTTTGTAAATTTGTATATTGGTCTTTCTTTCTACTTATTTATTTTACAGATACAGTTTTAATATTTGATGTGTAGCACTAAATTGCATTTGTTTCCTTTTTATGAAGAGACTCAGCAAACTACATACAAGAAGAAGGGTGCTGAGATTATAATAGTGAGGTTTATTAATGTCCATAGGATTCAAGAACATCAATTTAAAAAAATAAATACATACTGTGCATGAACCGTGGGGGTAATTTGCCTTGTGATTGCTGAGGGAAATTATTAGAATTATTCTAGCCTTACTTGTTTACTAAAGAAGTACAACTGAAATACCATGTTTTCATTGAATTACAAGTGTGATTGAAAGGTTGGCTGGATTTATCCTGCAAGAAAGTAGACAGTGTGGTTTTCCCCTGAGCGAAGCATTTAAGAAGTAATAGTGACAGCAGTAGTAAAAGTATTACTACTAATATTTTGTACTACTACAAAATATTACCATGATTTACTCAAAATACATTGGAATTAAAAAAAGGAAAAATAAGTAAGCTCAGTTTTGTCTACGGTTTAATGCTGCATGAGAGCTCTTGTCAGACAGACATTTCTTGATTTGGACTTTTCAGCAATACATTGTCAGCTTTTCCTAAGCAAACCATGGCTAAAAGTGGTGGTCAGAACTAGCTGCTCATTACTGAGAGGAGCTCAGTTCCTGTCTCAGAGCCCTGCTTCACCCCAGGGTGCTAACATTGCTCAGAACCCAGTCGGCAGCAGGTATGGGTTGAACTTTCCAATGAAATTATGCTTCTTGACATCTGCCCAAACAGTGCTTAGCCAAACACCAGGAAGGCTGTTTGTGAAAATCTATCACAGTTGAGGGCACTGTTTGTGGCAATCTCTGCACATCTGTGCTGGAGATGTGAGGGGCTGGAAGTGGGGTCCAGGAGGTGTAGATGGAGTAATCGTTACTGAAGGACAGTGTAAGTGGTGCTTGGCCGCCTGACTATAAATCAAATTTACCGATGTTCTCTCCTGTTCCTGAGTTGGCCGTAGGAGTAGGTCAGTGCACAGTACGAGGCCTGGCACGGCCAGGTTCGCTGGTGCTCACATGACTATTTGTGGAGTGGAGGAGGTGGATAAATGCCATTCCTTCCAGAACGTTTAGTTTAGAGACATGGACCATCAGCTCACTAAAAATTACATTATGGCCATAAACATTAGGTGTTTAAACAGCAACATTTACAAGAAAAAATTACATTATTCACCCTTAGTTGATCTGGTCATATCTGGTCAAGTGTTTGCTGTATAACTTTGACAAAAAGGAAAATAAAGAAACAAATCAGGTGTTCTGATGAAATACATAAGGTTTATTAAAAGTTGTGTTGTTCATTGATTTTGCTGTAAGAATAAAAACACATTTTCACGCATCACATGTTTTTAAAAACTTGACATGATTGTTGAGTTGTGAAGTGTGATGCAAGTGCATTATGAAACGTGGACGAGAAGTGATGTGGAAGCACAGAGGACAGTCACTTCTTGCGCAAGTTTCATCACGCTAACATCACGCTGCACAACGTGCTGACGTTCACGCTACACAGCTTGCTGACAGCTGGCCGGAAGCAATATTTTATAGTTTAAAAGGTGTAAAATATTAGTATTTTTCTCACACACACTTATCGTTGTATGCAGGGTGCGATTTGTGAACAAACCAGTGGTGGGCATGTTTTGAAAAAACAAAAATATTTTTTTCCCCTTGAAAATATATCACAAATCACAGTGGATATATTATATATTATGATATATATATATATATTATAGATAATAGCTTATTTTGGCAGCTGTTACAAAATAATTTTTAGCTTAAATATTCTGATTTGACCTTGAGATTAAATAGCTTCGATATTTGACCACTATTTATGATAATAATTGGTTACAATGACACTAATAGTTCTAATTTCTGCCAGAAATGCAAAATCAATCGGGAGTTAATAATATTTTGAATAGAATAACGAGATATTAACCTGTACATATTCAATCACATTTGCATCCATTTAATTTTGATCAGTGCTTCGCTACACAACATACATATTTTTACTTCAAAAGTGCGCACATTATGTATTCCCACGATTACCTCACATTTCTTTAATCAGAATATAGAACCATAATTACTGAATGACTCGCAGAAAGACGATTCTCTTCCGATCCAGTCAATATTTTGTGACCATTATTCCCAAATTACGGTGATGGTAACTTCTACGTTCTGTCACATAATGCATTCATACATCAGTTTATTGTATACAATCCTGCATGAGGTCCAGGAAGTGTTTTTGACAAAACATTCTTATAATCTCTCTATATACTCCTGACATAGACAATGACTACATCTGATGGGGGGGGGGGGGGGGGGGGGGGGGGGGGGGGGGGAGAATTTCTGAAAAGCCCTGCATGTATTGAGGCCCGTGAAGCAGGATCACGAAACCCAGACAATCTCTATTAAGTGGGAGCGCTGACAGTTAAAGTCAATTTCTGGTTTTATTGTTGTTTGTATTGTCATGTTGCAGTATTTTACTTAATAAAAAATATTTTTATTTTTGGTATTTTATGTGCTCTGTTGGTGGTTGGTGGGGTAGCATCACCCAGGGAGATATTTTTTTTCATCCCCACCGGAGATAAAAATAATTCAGCAGAGGCAGGGATACATAGACCAGAAGAGGGGAAATCACCCCTTACAAATCGCACCCTGGTTGTATGTCAGAAGACATTGATTCATCAACTGGGGTCATATGGATTACTGTCAAGTTAGTTTTGTGTGGTTTTCAAAGCATTCATTTTGAGGGACCCATACACTTGCATTATTTAAATATTTCCACTTGTATTCCACAGATAAAAGAAAGTCATATACATCCGGGACGGCATGGGATTGAGGAAACGATAAGGGAATTTTCATTTTTGGGTGTAGTATCCCTTTAATTGGAGAACAATTAAGACTGGTTAAGAGTTGTCCAATCAATTCGATTGAAATGAGCAGTTGAACCAGTTTGCAAAGAACTGACTAAAATTTAGTTCTTTCACAAATTGGAAATCACTAAAATGGTCATAGCATTGTGTATTTTTTATCAAACCAATTAGGCATGAACCCCACCTTGCAGAATCTAAAGATTTAATTGGTCATGTCAATAGCAGTGCTGATTTCCTACACAGCACTGAAACAAATACTAAACCCTAACCCTAACCTAAACAGTAAGACTTAACTTTAATATAACATTGGTAGAACATCCTGGTAGATAGCATTACTGGTTCTTGTGTTTGGATCCATCCGTGATATTTCGAAACTTTTCTTGGCATGATAGAGTGGCTGAGTTGAAATCGACTTGCAGGATAGAGTTTGTGCTTAACTGGTTTGGAGGGAAAAAATAACAGTGTAAGGCTGGAAGAACTTCAGACAATTTGATCTCCCGAGATACGGACAATACAAACACATTGTATTAATGTACAGACATGTGTACTTCCTTCCCTTCACTCAGCTCACTCAGATTGGTCAGTAGCAAAATATAATGTTCTACATGAATGCAAGTGATATTTACAGTCATGTTTGGTATAATTTTAAAATGTCTCAGTGCGACTGGTTCAATGGTCTCAATCTTACAAAAAGTAAACTAAAAGTTAATAACATTTCCAAAGAGTTTAAGAGATATTTTTCTTACTGTAGAGGGTGTGTCCTTTCCCAAATGCAAATCACTAAACTCTCCACGTGTAGGCCTTCATCAATGCAAATTCCAATTGTTAGTTCCTGTCTCCACAGGACCATGTTGAAATAGGACTTGTTATGAACTACTCTACAGAAATAGATTAGTATCTTTAGCTTTCTGACTATTTCAACTTTACACTAAAGGCGGAACATCAAATATTGGAGCTATGGGCACTCTAGACTACAGAAGAAAGGAAATTAATTATCTTGCAAAGTACATTTTTATCATGGGCAGAAACTGACACATATTGATTAATGAGCCAGTAAGTGTTTGCTTGCTGGAATATTAATTAATTTCCATGTAAAGGCAAGAGAAATCATTAAGACAGGTGAGAAGACCTTGACTTCACAAGCCCAACAAAGGTGCAGGGAGCCATAGAACGTCGGCTAAGGAGATGCAGAGAGAGAAAGAGAGAGATGCAGAGAGAGAGAGAGAACAAAGTTCTTGATTGGTTGCCTCTTCAGGTCATTCGCCTGCCCTGCCCCAGACGTTCTCTCACCACATCAAACCACCATACTGCGCCAATTAGCACAGCCACTGTGGAGAGGGGGCTGCGCTCTATTCCTCCTTATTTATCTCTGTTATGAATCCCATCATCTCGTAATTTTCCCTCTAAAGGAGCTGTAGTGAAGATCAAGTGGCTGTGTGTGAGTATCAGGGCAGGAGGAATCACAACAAATTAACCAAGAAACTTTGCAAATAATCACATCTTTTTTTTCTGCATCCACTGTTCTTTTCTGCATAGACCTTGCGTGCTTATTATCTTTTTTTCCCCCAGAACGGGTTCTTCGAAAACTGCTCCTTGATCACATAAATCCCAGTGCTTTGGGCACATTTACTGCCTATTGTACAATTGTAAAGTTCTCGTACAATGAAAAAGAAAATATAGGTTTAAAGCTTCTGCTCTGGGAAAGCACTAGTGCTGGGGAGGCCTCATGGCTCCGCTCAATTATAATGGAGTGTGTGATGGAAGATGTAGGGTAGACTTGGCCAGAGGGATCCACAGGGGAAACCTGCTCTGGGTCTACAGTGAGAGTTGGATGGTAACAGACCTGTCTCCACTCATAGGCCTCTGCCTGGAACACTCTCACCTGCCCTGGAACCCAGAGGAGGCCATGCACCTTCTTTATCATCCCACTGTGTGCTCTGTAGAAACTCAACCCTGACCCCACTCTTGACCGCTTGAGGGATGTGGGCTAAGAAAGGCCTTTGGACTTTTACAGACATAGTGCATTTTATTTAACGGTTGTTAATTCTTTGAGAACAAGGGAAAAAATTAAATTGCTTAAACTGACTCAAATCAGCTAATTTAGTTTACATGTTAGAGGTACAATATATATTTTTTGTAAGATTTCCAGTATTATAGCCACTCAAAGATACCAATTTAGTCCACATACCCATTTTGCTGTGATGTATAGGGTTAATACTAACTGAATTCTTAAAGGGTTAGTTAACCCAGAAATAAAAATTCAATCACGTACCCTCATGTTGTTCCTCCATTGTACCCTCTTGAGAGATTTCTGTTCCTCCATTGAAAGCCCATTCCACCAAAATGTTTAGGCTTCAGATATTTCATAAGAAAACATCTTTAGAGTAAGTGAGACGTTTGAGGTTTTGTTTACCATATTTGATGTGCTCAATGTATGTGCATTGGTCAATGTTTATATATGAATAAAAGTCTACATTATATATCATTATATAAAGCAATCATGTCTTGATTTGGATTAAAGCTTGATTCATATGAATTTATTTTATGATCTCTTTTATTAACTTTTTGAAGCATCAAATTTGTGAGAATGGACTTATAGAGAGAGAAATCTTAGAGGTTTCGTTAAAAATATATTTATTTGTGTTTCAAACAAATGTCAACAAAACAATGAAAAAAGCGTTAGGAACCACACAAGGGAGGGTGAGTGAGTGAATAAAGACAGAATCTTAATTTTAGATTTTTAGATACACTTTTAGATGTACTGTGTATTGAACCTAAAACATGAAAAGAACCAATGATTATACAATTAAACAAATCTGTAATCCTAAATCCATATTCTGCTATTAGCCCTGATGGAACCAACATAGTGTTGTCATTAAATGTAACAGCATAGCCTAACACCTAGTAGATTTTTTAATTTTTCTTTCAATTTTTCTTAAGAACTTCTGCTTCACACTGCAATGGCTATAGGGTGCGTATCTATGGCCCAATCCCAATTCTATTTTATATCTCTTCACCTAGGGGTAGGGGCAGGGTGCGAATTACGGGGGAGCTAGAGGGAACTCGGCTCCCCTTAATAAGACATGGGCTCCCCTGAAAACGTGATTTGTGAAATTTTGGGGGGTCTCAAAAAATATTGACAATGTGTTATTTTGACGTGCAATTTCAGTTTTGTGTAATGTGATCATTGTTGATTATTATGTGTTAAATTGCAAAAAATATCATTCATTCATGCATGACGGTGATTTAAACCTAATTCACTTAAATAAAGATAACTATATATGCTATTCTTGTCATGAGCATCAAGTTGTGGGGGCGCTGCGGTGCAAATTCCAAATTGTTTAGTACATGTTAACTTAAAGATTTGTAGAAAAAATATAAACGCTGGACTTTGTGGTCGATTCTGTGTTAAGGTAAGTATTGTTATTCGCAATTATGTGTTGTGGCTGGTTTGTTATAGGTCTGCGTGACTCTTGATGTCTTGGGCCTAATTGAACGGAGGAATTATTGTGTTCTTCTGTAGCCTGACGACGAGTAATTTTAACCGTTGTTCATGTGAACTGAAAGACAACCAGTTGCTTTGTTTCTAGACTATTTGTGGGTGGCTCTTTGTTATTTAACCTATCAATTTGTGTCGATAAAGTATAAAAGGTTAAATCCTGTATAGTGATTTACCCTATATATTGCTTGCATAAAGCAAGTAGTGCATAAACTTGTAGCTGTTATGCATCTTTGTAATTCATTGTAAGTCATTTTTAAGTCATTGTAAGCCGAACCCACCCCTCCCCCCCACAACCCCCCCCCTTATAAAAACAACATGGGCTCCCCAAGTCCACGGTATCTTGGAAAAAAAGGGCGCCACACTGGGTAGGTTGAAATATTCCCTAATAAATGGACCACCACACCGTTACACGTCAATAATACGTCGGCACACTACAATACACCACCCAACATGTCTTCTGAATACTGGCATGCATTAGAGCCGTTTAATTACCATTCTATATTAATGTGCTGCTTTCATTGACATACAAACACACACACAAAGAAACTTGTCACCACTGCCGCTGTGATTATCAATAACTTCTATACAGAATTGCTACATTATAGTTTCCCGCCATGAGAGATATTCAAACGCAAGTTCCATCTCTCTCTATCAAATGGCCATATTGAGAAAAAAAGTTGTTTCTAAATTATTGCTGGGACTTTCCTCCTCCAATGTCTATGATGGTTATGGCCCTGATCAGACATAAAAATATGTTGAGGGAATATCATGCAGTCAGTTAATGGTTTAGCGTCAGCAAACTTTAGCGATTTTTTATTCAAACTTCTGTGATACATGACCATAATATGAAAACACCAGATTTATGTAAACAAAAACAAATGATGATTTTTTCATTAAATCATTTTAAGCCAAACGTACATTTATGGGTCTTCTTGTTCGCTCAGGCAGCTGAGATAATGTTCATACCCCTTCATTTGGGGTCCCTTCGTTGAAAATCCTCGTTTCAAAGGCTAACTGGCCCTTCCCCATACACCTACCCCTCCAACCAAAAGAGAATCGAGACAGAAAGTGTAGGGGTAAGGGGTAGAAATGGGATTGGGCCTATGTTTGCAGGATTATATGTTCCTATGGTTAACCTTATTGTTCTATGTCACCCTGATCTTACATTATAATTGAGTACACAGAACCTTTGTCATGTTTTCATTATGTGCCATAAGTGTCTTTATATTTATATAGGTTTATCCAGGTTAGCCATGTTAGGCTAGTTAGGATATACACTGTCAAATCATTTAGCAATCAGACATTCCACAAATTGGTTTGATGTGCTCTATGATAATCACTGCAGGCTAGTCTGTCTACTTTTGAAAAGTTTATTCATCTCCCCTGTCAACATGTGTACAACATTATTATTTGATGTGTCATGTACCATAATACCACTGTATGGAGATTGCTTTAATAGAAAAAGCAACTTTGTGCAATTTGTGTTTGTTCTTCACACAAACCTGTTGACTTAAGGCTCTGGTATACTCATGCCAAAGTTCATTTTCATTCTTCGTTTAGGGGTAAAAAGAAGTTCAGAAAACCTGAGCGGCAGTATGCTCTTAGCGAACATATCGACACCACAATTCAAATTGGAACTTCATTTTCTAGCAGCTTTCCAGTGTGTTCATGTTTTTACTTGCGTCTGGCCTCGATGGACTGAGCAGAAGAAATTAACTGGATAAGAATTCCTCATCAAAGAATGCAGAGCCCCAGAGTAGATCTACCTATTACATAATAACCACAGACCTATGGTACTTTGGAGGTGTTTACCAGATGGAGTGAACTTTTGGCAAGTGAGTCCACACTTTGTCTAGGCCCCCCTGTACACACCATTTGCCCTTGACATTTTGTTTAAAATTATGCCCCACCATTTCATTGTTCAATTTCACTTGTATATTTGGACCTTTAGAATATAGCACACAAGTAAAGAAGATTTCAGTTCCTGTCAGTAGCTCTATAATGTTGACAAAACACATGCATGCATTCCTTGTCTGTCGCTACCACATTCTCTCCTGACTCGCACTGAAAAACAAGCAGGTACAACCCAGCCGCCATATTGATTAAGGCTAAATAAGCCCCAGCAGCACTTGTAGTGAGTGCTTGTTTGTGTCTGTTCATGTCAGGGGCCATTTCCATGGCAGGAGACCCCTGAGGAGTGCAAGCTGCACACTGCAGAGCCACCTGAAATGAGGCGCTGCCTGAGCCAGGCCCTCTGCTCTGCGCGCCATCATTATTTTATGGAATCTAGAAAACCACTGGTATCTTTGACAGATCGGAACTGGGACCAGAGCGCAAAAACAATCGATCACCTGGAATAACTCTGCACAATCACCGCTCCTCCGAAGAGAGCACCATTTGGCGGGGGGGGATTCATTTCTATGGTAACCTGTATCAAAACAGAGCTCCAGGAAGGATCTCTTTGTTTTTTGTGCAGGGGGTGATCATTCTATTTGGTGGGAGGAATTCAGGTGTGAGACTGATGCAGGTTCAGAGGCATTAACACTCAGTGTGCTAATGAGTTAAATAGCGAGAGGTGAGTCGGCAGCGCTCCCAGAGCAGGACTATGGATGGATCAGTGTTAGAGTTGCTGTAATTTAATGGGTGAGTTATATTTAGGTCTATTAGACCTGCAGGGCAGGGGCCGCTGGGTGAGAATGTGAGATGGAGCGAAACTTTAAACTGTCGACGAGGTTACGGGATTTACTTTGGTATGTGGGCTGGTACGACACTCTGCTGTTTCTCGAAGAGGAATGCTCCTTGACTCTCAGCTCCTCCTTCAAGCTCACCTGTTTGCTCATGACTTTTATATCTACTAGCCTTTTAGCTGTTCTTTAGAGCTGTTTGGTTCCTTTTTTTACAGGTTTGGATGTACGTAATCAGATGTGGTGCTTTTTCGCGGAACCCCTTATTTTTTGGTTTTTTGGGGCTTTGGAAATAATTTTTTTTATATTTTTTTAAATATTGATATATTTAGACATTTTCTAACATTATTTTAACCTGATAACACTCCTCAAACATCCTCCATGAAAATGTTACTTCTTTTTGAAACTCTAAAATTCAAAATTTTCAACACACTACAGCGATGCACTTCTGAATGTTGTTCAAGTAACCGTATTGCTTTCCTATATAGCAACTTTTCAAGTATATTTTTAAAGCTAGGTTTTCACCATGGTCTAAGGAAAATTAAAATAATATGAAGGGAAAATAGGTTTAGCTCAAAATGACTATTATTCATTTTACACAAACCACACTGGGGACCCCAAGATCCTAATGTAAATTTCAATAGTGCATGAAGGCAAGTTGTTGAATTGATGATTATAAAATTAAAACACATCATGAGTTGATTTATCCTGAATGCCAAAATATCATTTCATCATATACATGAGTGAGCCAGGATGGGAACAGGATGACTTTAACAAATGGGACACAAGCAGTCACAGAGCTGCCCTGTTCCCATGAATGTAAAACAATGGCAGGTTGGTGGTAATTATGGGATGTGAAGCCCATTGGCCTAAATGTGGGTCAGCACTAATGAATATCCTGCATGCACAGGGCATCCCTTACCCTGTCCTACCCTTCTCTCTTTTTCCCCCAATGCACATCTGAAATGAGTGTTCATGCATATGCCAGGATAGTCAATAATGGTTAACCTTATTTTTACTCTCCTTTTAGCCTCCAACTTTAATGTTTATTATTTAATCTAACACATTCATGTATCGCTCATTGGGTCATTTTTTGGACACATTTGCACAGCAGATTACAATTTGACATACTTTACTGTACAGCATTGCTCAATCACTCTATACATTTTTGAAAGTTGTGCTTGACAACTCCACATGTCTGGACATATGCTTAGTTAGCAATACTCTTATCCATCAGTAATACTCTTATCCATCCGTAGATCTTCATTTGAGTCATTTCTTCTTCCACAGTAGTTTGCCATCTACTGGACTGGAGTGTGAAGCACTATACAGTAGTGTTGTCAAATGTACCGACCACGATACCCGTCGGTACTGTAATTTTAAAAACATCCATTTCCCGCTAACATTTGGGCGCTGTTGAGCGGATTCTTAAACACCTGAGTTGGGTTCACGTGCACTGTCAGGTAAGATCGGAAGCATTCATTGTAGCCAATCACAATCATATCTGTTGAGCGCATGAAGCACATGGCCAATTCCTGCCTCCAAGCCGCGCCCAAATTTTAGCGGGAAATGCACATTTTTAAAATTACAGTACTGACTGCTGACTGTACTTTTGACAACACTACTGTAACACAACTGATTTTTTTCCCTGTACAATTGATTGAGAGGACCTGGTACAATAACAGCCTGTGGCTGCAACTTTTTCCTGACTTTCCCGTCGGCGTCTTCCTTCGTTTTTACTTGGGAAACCCGCCGTCAGAGTTGGTTGTTGATTGTATTCAATATACCTAACTGAATATTGATTTAAGTTATATATTTTTGTGTTCAGCTTAATAAAAGTCATGCAGCTTAGAAATTACATGAAAAAAGAGAAAAAAACAAACAAGCTTTTTTTGGGGGGAGGGGGGGGGGCAATATTATATACCTTATACTATACATGTGATTGCACCCGGTTAATTCTGAACAATGATGCAACTGTTTGGCAAATTTGCCCCTGAATTTGCCAAGGGACATAGAAACTTAAGCATATTGGTGGAGAATCAGAAAGCTCATCATTCATAAAATTCTACACCTTTCCAAACCCATATGTTTCTTAAAAATATTTTGCTAATTTGTTTATACTTTCAGCTGCCAGTAAGAATCTAGCTCAGTTTTCACATTTTTTAAACATTCTCGTTACTGCTTTTTGAAATGAGAGAGAGAGAGAGAGAGACTTTTGACTTTAAACAAATCTTTAATTACAATTTTTCCTTTAAAAAATTACATAAGAGCTACACAAAATACCCACCATTACATAATAAAATAAACAACACAAAGTTTAAAACCAAACCAAAATACATCTCAATAAAATACTTAACATACAGTTGCAGAGAAACCCTCACTTCCAATGGGTTCACAATAAAAACCAAGAACATTGTTCACCCGCGGCCAAGTAATGGCGGTTGAAAAACTCAGAAAAATCGAGTACATACATATTCAGCGCAATTGATAATACGCTATTCCCATTGAACCTTGATTTTAGTTGGTTTTAACAGCGCAAACCAAATTCAAAATTGGAAAACTGGGGGTCATTCCTTTGACCCCGAACAGGGAAACGAGTAGGGGGTGGGCGGGGAAAGGAAGGGAGAGAAAGAAGAAAAGAGGAAAGGAGAAAAGAGAGAGGCAGGGGAGGGGAGGGAAAAGACACCAATTGATAACATTATACAGCAAGTGCGGTTAGCAGTGATAACGGCAAAAGGGGGAGGGACAGCAGATTAGCCATTATGGTTAATGCAACTGCGCACACAAAGGGGGACGGTCAAACCGTTGAAGGTAATCATCACGTAGGGTTACGAGGCTTTTTATTTGAGTTGTCCTATTAGTTATACAAGGACCTCAATACAATAAAGCATATGCAGGGCGAAAACTGACGTGCATACCGTATGAAACAAATTGCCTACCCATGATCGGTGGTCTAATATGGGAAGAGCAATAAAACCGCAAGGTCAAGTCTACCCACCAGTTAAAAAAATAGTATGAACACACTTTCTGTGCTGCCCACAAAACTGACACTCCGGGTCCGGCCTCCCTGGATCATGTTTGCTCTTTGGTCTGTTTGTCGCTATTAAAGACCATCGCAACACTTCTCACAGCTATAATGTACCCCAAGAGCTCTATTCTCATGGGGACCCTTATACACGTTCCTCCACACTGCCTTTAAGGGGAAAAACCTCTCTGATACCAAAAACCCTCTTGCCATTTCATATTTTTCAGTCCCATTTCAAGAGTTTATACTGGCAAAAAAAGACAACTTTGAACCACCTATGACATACAGTGCTATTTTTCCCAGTTTTCACTGAAAGTCCTGTTCATGAAACTCTTCTGAGTTGAGCAAAAAATCCTTCCCTCCTCCTTGAAAAGAGCGTCAGGCGGGAGCGACAGGCCGTTTTAACTCTGGGGAAAAAGACGTTCCCCATTCTTCGTTTGTTATCCAACCATATGTTTAAAATTCATAGGTAAGCAGTCAAAGATCGGCGTCAATACATTCTCTGTGTCAGCGATTGACCTCCACACCCGAGCTTGGCAGCCGCATCTCAGCCGACATCCTTCATTTGTTGTTATTAAATTTCCAATCTTTGTAATTCAGGCATTCCTTAAACACAAGTTGATAAAACTTATATTGTTACAAAAATTCCCGTAGATGTGTTCGTTAAGACAGTTTCCACCAAAGAATTAACATTTTCATTATCTATTTTTTCTCACTTTTCCTGCTCCAAAAATGTCCAAAAGGTCTCACAAAATCGTTCCTATCTGCAACAACTGTACATAATGCCAATAAGCACTCTTATTGTCGGTCTGAGAAATACAATGTTCAGGAGCACAGAAATAAGCTTGTGATCAGAAAAAAAAAAAAAATGTGTGGGGATAATAGCTGATGTTAACGCTGTTTTTTTCATATGGGTGGGATACTACATCTAAGCTAAACTATGCAGCTGATTCTCCCCTCATTTACCTTTAGACCCAAGAAATGGTTTTACCAAGACTATATTTTCCGGTCAAATGCCAAATAGCCGTACAATTAGAAAGCGATCCAATAATACATTGCTAGCTAAGACAGCAGATTGATTTCGAAATTGGTTTCCTCTCCATCCTACCGCTCTACCGCAGGGCGAAAAGCAAGCCCGGAGCAACGCTGTGGACAGTCCAACGGCGCCCCGTCCCTAGCCTATTATCGATAATCATCAAACAGGGGACAGCTGACTTGCTTTCTTGTGTGTAACAAGCCCGATTAGCTCATCGACACTGCCCTGCGTTCCTGTGAGACGACAGGTAGTGTCCTATCAACCATCCCCGATTTGGTAGCATAATACTTAACCGGCCGGCGTCTCCATTTCATTTTTAGACATGCTAGTTGCTTTTAAGCTTGTGATCCGCTCGCGTTCTAAAGTCAGAACAAGATTGCACTCCTTCACTCCACCGTTTGTCCCATTGAGAAAGAATACACTCACCCCACCCACATTCGCAGTCAGCATACATAGATCACATGCCATATGATCTCGTGCAAGAAATGTCGTGCGTGTTTACAGTTTTCAACCTAACCATTCATAATATTTTCTGCCTTCCACCTATCCCTCCTCCCATTAGACATTCAGGATCCCACCCGTAACCTCCCACATAAAAAAGAGGAGATAGAAAGAACCACAGACAAGAAACGAAGCAGTTTTAACCAACTGAGGTGACCGGGGTGATAGTTAAGTTTTTGCCCGCCTCTTTGGTACAAAACTAGATTTTTCCCAGATGTACTTTTTCGTTATGTCCTGAGTGCAGTAATGGTTTCTTTAGTCTAAAAAGTTTGTTCTGGCGTGCGTCGTTAGAGTAAACTCTTTCATGCATAAAAATCAAGGCCAATCCTATGCCCACATAACAGTATTTATAAGGCCTTCTGTCCCCAAGCTGGAAAAAAATCACTCCTTCAGCTTTTTTTCCCTTGTTTCATCAAGAGAATCATTGATTTTGCGCTCCAGTATACCATTCTTCTTTCAAAAATCACCTTTGAAAGCTCTTCTCCTCAGACCATTGTTGCCTCATCTTTTCATCCTGTCTATCAGTATACTGTAGACATTCCATCCAACTATCTACTGAGCCTTCCCTAATCCTTTGTGCATCGTCTGAGTCACACTCTCACTATTCAACTTACTCAGGAGTCTGGGTCACCATCAACTTGCATGTCCAAACATCAAACGTGAGCTCCAAAAGCTTTGCACCCCCGCCCATGGCTCGTTGACCACTACGACGCGCTGACATCTGCCTCTTGCTTTAACACCAACTTAACCGGCGGTCCGTCTCTACTCAAGTATGCTCAGTATACCTCCCTCAGAAGGCCTTACGGACATATCTGCTTTCATACTTTTGTCAGTGAATTTCTTTCTATGCTCCGCGTGTGATCCGAGTAGTGTCCGTTGTCTTTACGAGGCGATCCTATCCGTGAACTCGACATCCCTCCGCTGTGTCATTAGCCACATTTTTATGCTGGCAGGAGAAGACGTTTGTGTCGCGTAATACGTGGCAGACTCTCACAGGATCCAAAATAGCAAACTAATGACGACGTGTGATCGGACGCGGAGTATGATACACATCTTCTATTTGGATCTCAGTGACACAGTCACTAGTCGCTCAAAAATTTTCTCACATGACGGGAGTCACGGTGCGTCAGAAACGATATCCGGTGCTCAACGAATCCGCAATCCAGAGTGAAGCATACATAAAGCAAAACCTTGCATCAAAACTGCAGTCTAAAAGAAGCACGAAGAGGAAGGTTCTCAACGCTGCGTTGGGTGGCGTGGGTACATCGGCTACCCGTGGGGAAAGTCAAGCAATACTGGTACTGGGGACGTTGGAAAACAATTTTAATTCCAAAGTACGTAATGTCACTCTTCCGTATGGCCAGCATATTCTATACAAAGGGGGCACTTGATAATTGTTACTTTAGCGTAGCTGGTGCAGGGCCCCACTAAAGAGAGTGCCAACCGGCACAAAAACCGTTTCGGATCTGTAAGTGACAAACTCCGCACATCCTTCAACGCGTTCCTACTTGGTATAATGCCAATACCTAAACAATGTCAAAAACATACAATAGCCTATTCATCCGTGTGCCCTGAAGACCTTTTTCTACAACACACCACCCAATTATCCTCCCCCACCCCACAAGTACCTCCTCCACGCGTTGAAACCCCCCCCTTAACTCCGCGCGCTCTCGTCCACAACACACGCTGCACCCTTGCGCATCGAGCAGGTGAGGGGGTTTACTTCTACCTGCGATCCGACTCCAGTTCCCGTCACCTCGGCGCGCGACACTGAAATTTTAGGCGCCCGCCTTGCGTTCTTAAAGCACAAAATTTCCCTATATCTAAGCTACTGACCTCCAGAAAAACAAGCGGGCAAAAGGAAGAAAAAACAAGAACTGGAAAAAAGAACGGTTTTCATCACCACGCTCCGCCTCTTCACCGCTAGCAACGCTAGCCACTCTTGCCCAGCCAGACCGGAGCTTGCTCGCACATGTCGACACCCCTCACACAGAAGAGGATAGAGAGAGATGGGAGAGCAGATAGAGAGAGAGAGAGCATAGGGAGAGAGAGATTGAACAGAGAGTGACGTAGAGAGAGGAGAGAGAGAAAGATCGAAAGAGATTCCTAATACACAAATTACTGTATCAACATTGCCGAAACCACATCGTGGACATCTAAGTAACTATTTTGGACCACTCCAAAACCTGTGCGATTAAATGAGGCAGACCTAGTGGGTTGTGGCCATCGGGTGCACACGTTGAAACCCAGTCAATGTCCATCAGATGTGGAACTACTGAAAGTTTTGTCTTTAAAGAAAGAAGTTCTTGACAATATCGTTAACTACGTATAAATGCCACTGTCCCGCACAATATCGAGAGGAACCTAACCAGTTTTTGTGCATCCTCCCTCTGGTCTTCTGCAATATCTGTTTCCAAATCTTCCTGCCATGCTTTACGTAGATATTCCAGTGACACATTACATTCAAGTTGGAGAGTTTTCTTCCGAAATAACAGGATAGACCTGACGCTTTGTAAACCAATGGGTATTATCAAAGTAAACAGATGATCCATTGGTTGAATTCTGGTGCGTCCCTGGGGGAACTGGAGGGAGTTACGTATTTGCAAGTATCTGAAAAATTGGGACTTCGGCAGATTAAAACTCTTTTGTAATTGTTGAAATGAGGAAAAATAACCATCTATGAACAAGTCTTTGAGTGAACAAATTCCACTTTCAAACCAATTACGAAATTATACATCTGATAGTGATGGAGAAAATAAATGGTTAGCAGTTAAATAGAGTTAATATAATTAACCTGAATAGAGCATGCATGCCATTCATAATGTTTTCTGATTTGAGACCATATCAGTAGAATAATGACAGATCAAAAACTACAGTAGACTTAGAGTCATTATCCAAAGGATTTTATACAGGTGGTGAAGTGAAATTACTATTGTAAATACATATTCGTCGGTATGGGCCTATTCCACTTAAAAGAGATTGTAAACACTGGAGGCACTAAGCGCATGAAGCTTGCTCTTGTTTTACTAGATGTCTTGCCCGTTAGTGTTATTTATTTATTTATTTTAACACAAAACTTTACTAAAGGAAACATTACTTTTTTTCCACCAAAAAACCCCAACAAATATGGATTTAAAAAAAATCTCTGTGCCTTTCAACATTTTTTTAAGACATCATTGACATTGAAGGTGTGCTGGTAATGAAATCAACTTCTGAAGGCTTTGATTTTCAGTCTTAGCGAAGGCAAAAGAAGGGGAAAGCAGCAGTATCAATCAGTCTGTTTGGTTTCTTTCATTTGTAGAACAAGCAGGGAATAATTTGGCACCTGATGCAGAGAGGAGCTGGGCTAAATCAAAGCGTATAAATAATGAACTCTAATTAGCAGCGTGTGGGAGAGGTGTGATGTCTGTCTGGATGGCGGAACCTCTGCCTGTTCTCGTGATCAGTCACTGTGAGAGTCTCACTAACGCAAGAGGAAATCAGAACTTATCTGTTAAGGGAGGGAGGGAGGACAGGAAAGTGGGAATTGGGGACCCACATGCTTCTACAAACACTAATTGAAATCTTAGTGTGCACATATACACACACTCACACATACAGTACACAGTGGAACAAGCTGCATGCACTGTGGTTAATTAAGAATTAACCTGTCCCGTTGTGAAAGGTATTGTACCTTGTACCTGTTCAGTATTTTTGTAATAATCACTTGACTAAATTAGGGTGTTGTTGGGTGGCCTAATTAGAAACACAGCAGGTTTGTGATATCCTAGCAATAATACTGACACTTTACAACAAACACTCATAGGCGCACAAGGCTTGGCACTGTCTCAGTGGCTCCCTGAGTTGGGAGAGGTGTTGGGTTTCACCGTGTTGCATCATGGTATATTATCTAACAAGCACAAATGTCACTGTGCCAAAAAACATCACTTGGACCTGGTGGGTAAATTAGTCCCTTGGTTTACACCAAAATGTGTAAAAAAAACACTCACTGATGACTGTGCTGCGTAGGGCCTACTATTGCACTTATTTAATAAGACGTATATGTTTACTATAAAACCATGTTTTTTTCCCCCTCATATTTCCCTGGCATATTTATCTTAAGTAAAGAGAAGAATCTGATTAGACTCATTGGCTGACCCCTCTTCCTCTGTGATGAATTATAAGAGTCAAGGATGCAGAATTTGATTTATCTCCCTGACCTTTTCTATGCAAAGGATATACACGTTTTGTACAACCATAATGTGACATCAGAAAAAGAGGTCATGTCTGTTAGAAAACATTGGTGCTTCTCGTTCTTTCTCTCTTTTTCTCTCCCTCCTGCTGTCTCCAATGGCTCTATTGTTTAGTGTGACAGCACAGAATCCAGCACTGGTCTAATATGATTGTTGTGCCGTTCTTACAGGTAATGAAGTGAGCCTTAGTAGACATGATATTTCCCAGACTGCATTTGCTCTGATCAAATCATTAAAGCAGATCCCTATAAATTGATAAACAGAAATATAAATTTTTATTTTTCTCCACTTGACACAATAAAAGAGGAATCAGAATGATTGCTGATGACTTTGATCTATGGCTCATCACTTCCTACCTCCTATGAGCCTCTTTAAAGCTGACTGCATTGATCTTAATTGCTCCTAATTTCTTTACAGTTTATCTAGCCTTTAATGCAAAATGATGAGGAGAGAGAAATAAAATAATAATATAAAAATTCAGTCCATATTAAAAGGATACAGAATTAGTTCAATAAAAGCTCTATATTGTGTAAGTATATTACAGTTATCTACCAAGTTTGCCACAGTTAATAAACATTATCGTTACTGTAGAATATTCTGAGCAAAGAGGCACCTGTATTAAAACACATACATACATTATGTTTATCTTTTATGCTGAATAAGAAATAAGGTCTGAATTGGAAAGGGAGGATGCTATAAATATTAATGATTTTTTAAACTTCAAAAGGGCGATAATATTAGATTCCTCCGAGGTGTCTCTCTATGAATGTGGTAGAGGCCGGGGGGGGGGGGGAATCCGACTGTAAATGTAAACATGCTTACTTTATGGCCTTCTGGACGGCCTGGTCCTGGGGTTTGACAGGCCTGCGAAACAGCCCAGTGTCGCAGCTGAGCGTGACAGCGAGCTGTGCTTACAGGGACTCTACACACACATTCCACTACACCGCTGGACAAGAACACTAGCACAGGGACCCGACTGCACATGAGCCACCTGAACTTGCTCTGTGTGCGGCAGGGTGGATTTCACTGTGAGATAATAAAATTAATTACGTATTACAATACTACTTTCAGCCATTTTACTACTTAATAATAAGCAAATAATGAAGTATAATTATGACATCATACAATATTGGGCAAATGAGAAGGGTCATGGACATGATATGAGCTGAGAAATATCCTTTCTTCTCTTTCTTCCTCACGTGTAACAAGTGGTCGTCAACTTTTCTTTAGAAGTCTGGAGGCGATACGGTCGCAGTCAGGGAAGCCTACATAGCATGCCTCTTGGAGGGGGACCTCTTAACTCATTTCAATACTTCTTCCCTCAACCGACCGGAGGAAAGAGTCGGGTTGGGGATCACCTTATCTGTTGTAATGTGAAAAAGGGGTCTTTTCTTTTTTCGTTGCAACATCAAGTCAAGAACCTATTATAGGAATGATCAAACCACACCTCCTGAAATATCACGGGAATTAAGACAAAATTCTAGGAGTACAAATAATATATGAACAGACGACTGCTTACGAGGCTGGCTTAGTTGGAAACATTATAAATGGTTGTGGTTGGTCTGGCATGGGTCGGACAACCAACAGCCATATAACTTAGATTTTAAGAAAAACACTAAACTTACTGGCAGGATGCTATAGGAGAGGACTCACAACAGGGCGCACATACAAGGCTATGGGAAAGAGTGCAATGTCCATGGTACAACAACAAATACACAAATATATGAAATGTATCACACAACTGGAAAAGGGGAAACCAGAGGAAGGAATGGACGGACTGGTTTACCTGAGTTGGAAAATTGCCTTTTACGTGTGTGAGCGCATCTCGAAGTGGGAACCGCGCCGAAAAATTTCAATGTGATATTCAATCCTAAATTAATAAGTCACAATATTTGTTAAGAACAAAAAAACAATGTAATCAAAATAAAAATTATTGTCACTGGTTAAATAATATTTAAAAAAAAAAAATAAACCATTTTTGATAAAGCTAAAGTCTAGAGGTGATGTAATTCAAGGTGGAAATAAAATTTTTACTGGTTTTCGCCTATGATGATCCATAACAAACCATATAACAAGATGAATAAATCCGTAATAAATGTTATTGTTCACGCATTAGTTAATGCAGTACGACAAGGAGGCATTAAAGCTGAATTATACACCATATTGTTGAGCGTTCCGAATTATTTTGAAGGTAATGTGATTTCTCATTAACATATAGTATTACTATATATATTATTATTACTATACTATTACTACGTATATTGCTAGATTGTGTTCATTTGCAAAATTCAGTGGATTTCAAGGGGAAATATGGCATTTTTTAGAAGTAGACAAACAAAGAGAAGAAATGGGCTTGTGGGACATGTGTTTGTGTTCCTCTCATTCCAGCTTTATCTCAGTAATTAATACATGAGAGGCCAAAACGTTTGCCAAGCAGTTTCCAAAGTTGTTTACCGTAAACAATAACAAAAATAACAACCAAGGAAGGGAAATAAAATGCAGCACGATGGATGGCCATGTTAGCAGATTGCTGGAAGGAAGGAGAGGAGAAAAAAAATGAGAATAAATGAAAAGACATGAACAGTCCAGGTGGTTTTAAAGAGCGTGCAAGGAAATGGGTGAGAAATGAGAGAGAGGGGAGGAGAGCAATAGGGCAGGAATATTTTTTAAAAATGTGGTATTGTGAAATCGACGGAGTGAGAAATAGAGAGAGAGAAAGGAGACAAGGGAAGTGAGGTAGAGAGTGCTAAGCCCCAGGGCTCTGAAGGGGAATTGTAAAGTAACGCTGAGTGAGTGAGCATATCCAGTTCAGGGACGTCTCCACAGCTTTTTTGTCCGCTGCTGGACACCCAGAGAACACGGTAAGTCCCAGAGTGTCTCAGCCGGGCTCGCTCTGACATATGCAGCCTTCCAAAGATGAACAACATCACCCCCAGTGCTTGCCAGAAGGTCGGGAAATTGCTCCTTCAAAACCAGTGCCCAACATCGCTTAAATTAACTTCAACACATACAGCAATGCTAGAAAACCCGGTCGGGCCGTCCCCGTTTCCGCGCAGGACACCCTTGCAGGGTGAAGATATGACTTTTACTCTCCGTAACTCATTCGACTCTGAGGACTCCGACAAGGTTACTCATCTCGCTCACCAGAAACCTTTTTCGTCACACAAGACGCATTTGAGCCGAGGGTTAGCAGACCGTGCAATGCTAGAGTCACAAACCTTCCTCCTCGCCTTACTCGTACCAGTGGCTAAATAGGATTCACGGGCCCCTGATGATGAAGGTTATGTGGTATCGTTATGACACGCCAACACCTCGTCCCTAGCACAACCAACTACTCCCGCCATAAATAACCACTGCTCACAAATTAGCATGGAGTAGCAGTAGAACAACTTTGAGCCTTAAGTAAACATACCAGCAGCTGTTTGGCTTGCGTCTACTGTTTCTTGTGGCGAGGATGCAAATCCGTTTTCCAGGACTACGCTAGCGAGTGTCGGGCAGTAACGGAGAGAGCGCCGGTTATTACAAGAAATTGCAATTCGGGGAGAGACATTTCCCCGCAAACGTCAAATGGCCTGTTTGATGGAAAAAGCCCCCTTTTACCCTAGCTTATACCTACCGTACACTCAAACTCAAACCTCATGTTTAGCTCGCTCTTGCAGTCGTGTGCTGTGACTGGGACTACTGCGAGAACCATTCATCCTCAATTTTTCCTTGTGTATGTCAAAGTCGGCGATGTCACATGGGACACGCAGGCAAGAGACCGAGGCACAGGGGCAGGTTTTTCTAGTCTACACAGTCCATTCTCACATAAACGGCAACGTCACATTATGGGGATGCAAATACAGACCGAAATAGGGAAATGACCTGTTGAACGGAGATGAACGCTGTTTATGGCATCTGTCCCAAATATTTGCGCGGTGGTTACTGCCCCGCCCCCGCCCCGCCCGCGCGGAAGGGGTAAACGGCACATTTAAAGCTTCATAATGCTTTTTTGCTGTTTATCAACCCTGTGAATACGTGTGCGGGACCATCCAATCAGTTCACGCGCCTGCCAAAATATTTAACAAAAAACACATTATGACCAGAAGCCAGCCAAGTAAACCCCCGCCACTATGAGCCAACAAAAACGGCACATTCCCTTCTTATTTCCCCCATGCACATTTAGAGTCACAGAAGGAAGTAACTGCATCACATCGCCACCAGGGCTAGGAACCTTTTTTTTTTTTTTGCACGCTTCTTCCGTTGGATCTTTACTTTAGTATGGATTATTAACCAATCACCACTCAAAAATACCGACTAAGTCCCACTCAGGGCCAGATTGCCCAATTAAGACACAATTAGCCCCCTTTGTAACATACAAAGCATGTTGTGACACGTAACAAACTACTTTAGTTTGCAACTAGACCAAGTAATTTCCAACAATTTTCAATTCAGTGTCCTCCTATTTTGAACCTACTTTTACGAAGGCGTTTAAAACGTAACAGCCCGTGCACACAGACTTTGGATTGATCACCAAGAAAATTGGGTGCTGTTTCTGACAAATTAGCATGTAAGATATCAGAATGAATGTGGAAACATATGAAAATGTCAACGTGCATTAGACTTCGCGAAAGAGACGCACAAGCTGTAATGCTCTATTTGACACCGAGGGGAGAGACAGAGGTGTGTAATGTGCACTGACTGAGTAAATGAGCTCATAAAGTACCATCTGTCTTCAGGGAGTGGAGAACTACATGTGCTAATCTTCATCAACATCCGCTCCCTGCCATGTAAAAGAGCAGGAACAACGCTATTTCGCAAACGGCAGTCAATTGTATGACTATTCAGACTGGAAGGCAGAAAAGGGAGGTGACGTAGATGCCTACATTACGTGGTGACGATGGCTTTGTGTCGGTGGCGGCCTAGCCACCAGTATACGTGAACCCGGTGGACTACCACCATCACACATAAGAGGGCTGCTAGGGGATTGGGGAGCGGACTGTGTGCACTACAATAATTAGCCACAAGATGGTTCTGCCATGTTAAAACTGTCAATCATACATGTAATTGGAATACCAAAAGAAAAAAAAAGGGCAAAGGAAAAGAAAAGGCTTTTAAAATAATCTGCCGGCTCCCGTGATAACTAGATGTCACAGACAACATGAAGGAGCTTTTAGCACTGTGTCCGACTGCTGGGTCTCAGAATACTATTAGCCCGCATGGCTGTACCGCCTGCTTCCACGTTTGTTGTTTACATTCTTTTTTTTCCTCTGAGTAGTGGATCTGTATGTAACCAATTGTGTGAATTTACCACTGTGTGCTCTGGCTGCAGTCTTTTCTATTGAGCATGACCTTTAACTTGATAGAATATCAAGGGGGCAGCTCGGGATCAAGTGTAGAGGTCGAAGTGAGGCGTAGGGCTCAAAGGTCAAAAAGAGCAATGTTTCGGCACGAACCGGGCATAGAGCACACAAATCTCTACGGGCCGTCTTCCATCTCACGCTGAGTAAATCTCTGAGCGGAATCACTTTTCTGACAATAATTTATAAATTATGCACTGCTTGTGTTTTGAATTGAGAAAGGCTTTCATATCTTTTCCATTAACTCAGATTAAGTTTTCATAGTGATGCTGGAGAGAATGCTAGCAATATCCCCATCTCATTTTAATGAAAATTTTATCAGTGCTCTTTTCTGTTCTACACTCCTATTGGGATGTCTGTGAATCTACAGCTTGGCTTTTGGACGTGAACTCCCCTCAACCTGCCTGCCAGTGGCTCTGAACGCTTCAATATTTGATGGACTCTGGCTAACTCAGCCGTAAGAATTCAGCTGCAGAGATTTAACTCTAATGTAAAAATTGTGAACGGATGAAAACTGGGATGTCATAAGTAATACATCTATTCCAAGAGGGGGAACAGCTACCATTTGTGGGGAAGAGGAAAAACAGGAGAGCAAGAGAGACAGAGAGAGAGAGAGAGAGAGAGAGAGAATGAAGAAAAGAAAGGGATTTAAGAAGGAACACGGCACTCTCTTTCTCCCTTTTATGTTCTCAAAATGAAAAGCCTGGAAGCTATGAGGCTAACAGCTAACATTTTCCCCTGACTCAATTCCTTGCTCCTCCAATTGATTCTTAATTATGAGCACTCTTTTTCCCTTTCTTCACAACCATCAATAAAAAGGTGCTTTAATGTCATCTTTCTGAAGAAATGGGCATCACACCACTTAACGTTCATAGGTCAAATCCATTTCAAGGAGAATTATGTTCCTCTCTCTCTTTCTCTTGGGCTCTTTTTTTTCGTAGACAAACACACTCACACTCCAAACAGATTCCAAAACATTCGGAAAATCTGTCTATACAGTTCTACTACTGTGTTGATGCACACTGCCTTCGAAGCGGAAGAGGTCAGCTCAGATGGGTCTGATGAGCATGTTTTTGTATCTATAGATGACCCCCTTAAGCCATCCGCTCCTTGGCACAATGCATACTGCTGGTAATATCTCATCTAACAATGGCTTCTTTGTGTTGGGGAATCCGAGGAGAAACTCACTGTGGACAGAGGATGGCGAAACACTTTTTTTTTGTTTTTCTAGCTTCTAATATGAAAAGCACTGGGAAGAGTTATTTGTGTTAGTAGTTTGTTATTCAGTTCCCACCTTTAAGTGTTAAACCAATAACATATTAACATTCTGTTTCTGTTATGAGAACAATAATGGATTGGCTTTCCTCCGTGAAGTCTCTCTGAGGGCATGTGCTGTCAAGGCGGACCACTCTACCACCCCACTCTGTGAAAGTGGCATGAAGAAAAAAACATGATTTGATACTATTATTTTTTGATAGCATCTGAAAATGTCTAATGTTAAACATTTAAGTGCTGTTACAGCTGTATGGCTATGAAGCAATATAAAGTGCACTTGTATTGTATTCTAAATCTCCCGAGTGTTCTTGTCAAAAGCACAGCACACACCAAGCTACTAAAACTTCTAAACTGAAGGACTCTAAAATCATTTTAAATAGCATTATATGGATACACATTTTTTCTCTGTGTGTATTTGAAGGTAAATTGTAATGAAAACATTGATCTGTTTTTGTCTCTTACTCATAAAGCTAAAGGTCACATAGGATGATTTACTTCTGCTGACTGGTTATATGAAAATTAGAGGCTTAAAAAAAGACTCACAGACCCTGTCAAATCCAGGTTGCATTGAAAAACTTGTGACTTTGTGTGACAGACTAATTAGTTCAAAGTCACAGCCATCATCAGATCAGAAGGACACACATCTCCTCTGGGTAGATACACAGCTTCAGGGTTAAAAAGCACATTCTCAACTATCAATAACTTCCACTAATTATATGCTTTGTAATTAGATGCATAATCAATTATGAAACCTTACGTTTTCCCGGGTGAAAATTAGACAGAGCAAAACCTTGAAAACTGCCTCGTACCTTCACGGTATTGCGTTTATGAATGAGCATGTCCTGGCTAATCATATTGTTACAGACATGCTTCATTTTGATGAGAATTATCCAGCAGCTTACAGTAATCATGATTAAAAGAAAGAAACGTGATCATTTGACCTCTGCATTGTTGAACTGCAAATGATGTGCCTAATCGTCAGCTGTCACTCCCAATCTTAATTAATCCTAATAGGGTATTGATGCCGCTCAACTGTTGGGCTTTGTAATTAGCAATGCAATTTAGATCAGATAATGCACCGGGACAGTCCAATTACTCAGAGGAAATGGAAAAAGCTGTGATACGATAATTGTGAAACAATCATCACCACATAACGGAATTGTTTTTATTTTATATATTTATTTTACCTAACCCAGTGACTGAATTTATCAAGCTGTAACAATTACTCGCAAATGACTGACTCATAAAAAAACAACTTTATGCGACGAGTCCCTGCAGCATTTTCTACCGTTGCAGACGTGGTTGCCCTAATTGATTGCTGCTATCAATGGCAAACAAATCTGTGAAGCTGTCCGTGCTGATATAATCTGACCCTGATTTTTTCAGCTGTCACTCTCTGTGAGAAAGATGCCATGCTCCAATTCTCCAAAAGCTGCTTGCCCAGTCAGGACATCAACATGTCTTTTGTGTTTCCACCCGTATGGGGCAATTAATAAAATATATGTTAATAGGATCTTAATTGTTTTACAACAGTGGCTTGACAAGGCATTAAGAGCAAGGAGACTTGTCACTGATCTGTAGTCTGTGGACATTTGTCTCGGCGGTGCCTTAAGCATGGCATATGGTCATCTTTCCAGGCTTAAAAACTGTACCATTATTATGGGCCCCTGCTGTTTATGTTTGAGAAAAAGAGATGATGTTACCACTCCCTTAATCTTAGTCAAGACAATGGCTGCTGTCTTGTTTTTTCTCTCTCTCTCTCTTACTGCAGATTCAATATTGTCTTTATTTGAAGTAAAGCAAAAAAATATTATTCTTCAGTGTTTTCATTCTGTATTACAGCTGAATAAAAAGTGTCTTTGTTGGAGAATAACAACATACTTAGTCAAGCTTGCAAATTAGCCCTTTAAAGTTAATTAAGAGAGGCTTAACTAAAGGTGAGGGAGACGAGCCATATGTTTGTGCAATCTACTGGGGACAAAGAACCAGAAAAAAAGAGACGCACACGCACACAGTTACCATTTTGAAAGGAGACTTTTATTTACTAAATGTTCTGATTAATGTATTTGATAAAAATGTTCTGTTAATGTATTGTGGAGTGTTTTATGTATTCATTTATCAGGAGAGCACACAAGGCAAAACTGCCTCAGGTCTTAAACTGTTTATATGGTAGTGTTTGTGACAGATTGCCTGAGATGAAAACCTTAGATGAAAGGCATTTAATTGCTATTCCCATTATCTTGGTAAGGGCAGATAAAAACAAATTAAAAACTAATGACATCTACATGGATGTCATCATCTATGTGTGCATTTATTTCTTCTTTATATTTATATTTTATATTGATTACTTTTATATTTGTTTCAAAGTAATCTAATCACTAAGCCCCCTTATTTTGATGCCATCTCAACAGTTTCTGTGGTAGATGTGCTGTTGCTTAGTCTATGAGATGCCAAACGTCAGAATCCTGAATGTCCTGAGGGAGGCAGCAGTGAACAAACAAGAGCCTGCTCTTGCCTTCTATCTCCCTTCCTCTCCTCTTTATGGCCTCCAAAGGCCATTTACATAGAGAAATCTAATTACCCAGGTGTTATGAGACAGCATTTGATCTCAGACTTAAGCAGAGCAGAACATATTATTTCCAAAAAAGGCTTTTCTCAAATGAAAGTGGCTTACTGAACAGAGGGTCCACCTTGTACACAATTCAGTCTCCCCGTTTTAATTATTTTTCACTGGCACCGTGAAAAAGTAAGGGTGGGAAAAAAAAAGAACAGTCATTTGTTTGTCATGGGAGCCAGGATTTTTTTTATTTTTTTTTGAGTGTAGCCAAGGAGGCGACACATTTTGGACAATTGTTTGAAAACAAAGTGTCCACTATCACTTTCCCTCCATGTAAAAGAGAAAAATAAAGCGGGCTATAATGTTTATTCGAGCTGTCTGTCTGCTTGAACAGTGTGGTGTCCCTAGAAAAAAAACAAAAAAAAAAAATCCCGTCATCACATAATTAAAGTGATCATTCATTATTGCCATTACAAAACTCCCACAGAAAGGCCATAGCTGTTAGATGAGGTCACACAGATTTTTTTAAATATTAATAATTAATAAATATTATAAAGCACATTTTGAGTAAATGTTTTATTATATAAAATGCAATATAATCTAAATATATGTAGTATTTTAAAATTTGAATGTATTTAAATGCATATATATATATGCCTTTTATTTTACAGTATCACATCTACATGTAGCTTTCTTCTATTTGCAGACCAGACATGTGTATGTGTGTGCATGCATACGTACATCCATTGATGTGCACACACATGTATTATACTGTTTACTGTTT
The DNA here is from genome assembly GCA_018155175.1 of Sinocyclocheilus anophthalmus. NCBI lineage: Eukaryota > Metazoa > Chordata > Actinopteri > Cypriniformes > Cyprinidae > Sinocyclocheilus > Sinocyclocheilus anophthalmus. The sequence goes on from JADLZN010000060.1 coordinate 56,527, forward strand.
CTCGTTGCAAGAAAATTAGGTCAATTTTAAACCCCACACCAATTTCTGTGTCCATAATGTGACCGATGTTTTTTTCATTACTTAAACTCTCAAGTGTTTCCAGCTTGCCTTTATTCCATTTGACAAGATTAGAGCTTTCTGAAACAAATTCACAAAAGGTTCAGGCTCTTTCTTTCCTTTTCTTCCTCCTCTTCCAGAAATGACCTGTAATTGTAGTCACTCTGAGAGGCTTTTTTAGCTTTGACCTTTACAATGCAATAATATATAAATTGATGGGGGGAGGACTGTCTGTTGCCTGCATTTTGAAGTTCTACGTAGTAGCGTCTGCCTTCGCTTGGCTATTGTGATACTGCAGGGTGTAGTGTCCTATTGCATGCAATTACACTTCCATCAGAAGCGATTTTTCACTTCTGGCAAAGTACTGCTGAATGCACAAGACTTCTCATTCAAGCTGCAAAATGGATGCAAAATTGGTTAGATTCCCCAGTAAACATTCCCATTTGCTTTTGATCATCCATCTTGAAAAAAATGGGGAAATAAGCGAATAATAATTATAAAGAAATCTTAAAGTTAAGTAAATTTTCTCATATAAAGTAGTCATGCCATTCTGAAATACTATATTATCAACATCACACAGGGTGTGAAAGTAATAAAAATGACCTTTTGTCACAAACTGAAAATTGCAAGTAAACACTGTTCTTCTTTTATATCTTTAAAACTGGTTTACTGAAGATAAAATTCATATTTAAAAAAAAAAAAGCATATTGTTCTATACTTGGAAAAAAAAATCATGCCACGTACCGCACAGGCACCTAAGTACAGGTGGGATACTGGTAGGTTGATATTTGCAGAGGCCTGTTTGTTTGTTTTGGAGTCACAGTTCTTGTGTCAAAACCTGGACCCTTTGAATTCTCCATTGTCCAAGCAGCATGTTGACAGGCTTAAGTTGCTTCACAAGGGAACATTGGCAAGGTGACTTGCAGGAGGGCCTCCTGGGTGTGCTTAACCAGAGGGGCAGTCAGGGCCACATTGCACCCTTCCTTTGATACAGTCTAAGGTTTGGTCTCACATGTGACTCAAAGTACACCGCAGGTACACACATGTGGTGAGAGGAATTACATATTGCCATAGTCACCCAGACTCCCTGCCAAACTCTAATTACCACGCTGCAGCTCCTGCTGTACTGCAAACACTTACACACATCTCTTAGACTGCAACACAGGACAAGGTCTTTTGAACTATGAAGCTGTTTTTTCAGACTTGACTCTGAATATGGAGGAATGTTGTGCATGTTTGTAACAATTTAACACCTTTCATGATTTCATGAATTTCATGATTAAAAACAAAAATGTTTATATCATTTTTATGCCCACCCATAGGAAAATGTATTGCTCAGTGGCTGCTTTTCCTAAGCTCAGGAGACTTAGATGAGATTCTCATATATCTCTCATTTTAGTATCAACAGCATTTCAGATGTTTCTCCTAAAATTCCTTAGGAGAATTGGAAGTAGACACAAATGAGAAATATTTGAGAAAAAAAAAGAGTCAAAACAGAGAATGTGGTGGAAGAAACATAGAATATATCTTTATTGTCTTGCTGCAATCTCTATCAAGATTCCATTATAGGAATATTTTATTGCTCAGTGGTTGCTCTTTCTAACCTCAGGAGACTTAGTTGTGATTCTCATGTATTTCTCATTTTAGTCTTAACAGTGTCCCAGATGTTTCTCCTAAAAATCCTTAGGAGAAATAAAAGTAGACACAACCGAGACATGAGAAAATTCTGAAAGAAAGGAATCCAAAATGACAATGGAAGAGAAACGTGTGAGAAACATGGGAGATATCTTTATTGTCTCGCTGTAATCTCTCACAAGACTCCATTCTAAAAAGCTTTTACTGCTCAGAGATTGCTGTTGCCTTTTTTATTGCAATGGGGTTTTTCACCTTTAATGGTCAGGACAGTAGGAGTAGAGACGGGAAACAATTGGACAGGTGAGAAGGGAACTGGAGCAGGAAAGTACCTTTAGCTGGGATTCAAACCCATGTTGTCGAAGTTGCAGTTGTGCCTTCACGTCGATGTGCTGGCCACAAGGCTATGGCTCTGACAGAACTTACTCTACGCTCAGGACACTAAGGGGAGATTATCTTATATGTCTCATTGAGATATCAGCTTTGTCTTAAGATGTCTTCAGTTTTATTTGAGGAGAAACGTTAAACTTTTACTAATATTATAAATACTAAAACTATCATTTACATAGCATTAAACATTTCAGAATATCAATATTACTATTACTAATATTACTAGTTTAAATGTTTAAATTTATCTTCAATGTCCAGCAATGTATACACCACATTTTCCAAACACACTAGAAAGGACTTACAAGTGCAAGATGTTTAGTTTAAGAGCAATACCTTTTTTTTAAAGGGGTCACATGATGTGATTTAAATTTTTCCTTTCTCTTTGGAGTGTTACAAGCTCTTGGTGCATAAAGAAGATCCCTAAAGTTGCAAAGACTAAGGTCTCAAATCCAAAGAGATATTCTTTATAAAAGTTTCAGAAAGGCGGGCATAGAGGAGAAACAATAATGTACAGTATGTGGAAAATAATGTGTTTTTTGAACCTTAAACCACATGAACACATTTCATTACACCAAATAATGTTATTTTTAGCAGCATCATATGACCCCTTTAAACAAAAGTAACACTAGTGTTGTTACGGGGTGGACGAGACGTGAGACGTGCGGATCCATCGGCAAAGCTTTTATTAAAAGACGTGGTCACAAACACAAGGAGGGTCGAAACACCAGCGAACAGGTATGGTACGGGCAAAACACAAGAGCAGTCCAGTAAACAGGCGTGGGTCAGTCGACGGTGAACAATATCCAACAGGGCAAGGCAAAGAGAGATAATCCAGGTAAATAGCAATAATCCAGGCAGGGGCAAACAGAGTCCGAAACAGCAAGACAAAAAGGTAATCCGAAAACACAGGCAAGAATCTGAACACAGGAAAACAGGCAAGGCTGGAACTGGCTCCATAAAGTGCTATGACTAGGAGAGTAATAAACGCAGACAATACTCGGCGACTAGAGCAGGATCTGGGTGGATGTTATATAGTGTGTGTAATAGCTTTCAGGTGAGCATGTGATTGGTTACAGCTGTGTGCAATAAGTGCAATGGATGATGGGAAATGTAGTCCAGTGTAATAACATCTGTGTATGTGAGAGTCCACGTTGTGAGCGGGAGACCTCTGGTGGTGAGTGAACGGAAGTTCATAAACCGGATTTGTGACATAAAGCCCCCCCCCCCCCGGCCAGGTCCACGTGGAAGTGGAGGGACCAGAGACTGGGGCAGAGCAGGGTACCCAGGCCGAACCGGCAAAGCAGGAAACCAGGACAGATCCTGCAGTGTGGGTGGAACTGAGGACCACCACGACAGAGCAGACGGAGCAGCAGACCACCACGGCTGAGCAGAAGACCACCAGAGCCAGACAGGAGAACACCACGGCGGAGCAGAGGACCACCAGAGCCAGACAGCAGACCACCACGGTGGAGCAGGCGGAACATAACACCACCACGGCAGAGCAGAAGACCACCAGGGCCAGACAGCAGACAAAACATGCAGAGCAGAAGACCACCATGGCGGAGTGGACAGAGCAGAAGACCACCACGGCAGAGCAGAAAGCCACCATGGCTGAGCAGACAGAGCAGAGACCCCTGGTAGAAACTGGGAAATAGGGAAAACTGAGACACAAGAAACAGACAGAGCATATACGGTCTCAAGGACCGAGGCAGGAAACACACCAAGTTCAACAATATTTTCCCTGGTGACAACTGAATGGGCAGACAGTTCATGAACGGGTTCACTGACTGAAACTGAACAGGCAGACAATTCAACATTGGAATCCTTGGCAAAGACTGGTTGAGTTGACAGTTCATAACTATACTCATTGAGTGAAACTGGACAGGCAGTCAGTTCAGTGACTGAAACTGGACTGACAGAAAATTCAGACACATTACACATTGGTGCATTAGTAGAAACTGGAAAGATGGATGGTTCAACTTCAGACTTGATTAAATCGGGACCAACAGATAATTCAAATTCAGACTCTACAGAAGCATTAGGACAGACACACAGCTCATGTTTAAATTCCTTGACAGAAACGGGCAAGACAGACAGTTCGAAATCAGACACCTTAGTTGAGACGAGACAGACAGACTGTTCACAATCAGCCACCAAGGCTGTTTCAGAACACGGCGAGAGTTCAGAGATGGCCTCCTCGGCAGGTTCAGAGTAGGATAAAAGTTCATAAGTGGCCTCCGTAGCCTTGACAGGACAGGCAGAGAGTTCACAGACGGCCTCCATAGCCGTGACAGGACAGGCAGAGAGTTCATAAATGGCCTCCTTGGCTGGAACAGAACAGGACGAGAGTTCACAAGTGGATACTACTGACACCTCTGGAGGTTCTGTAGCGGATGCCGCCACCTCTGGAGGTACTACAGCAATACCAGCAGGAAACAGGGAGAGTTCATTAACATTCTCCTTAACAGGACAGGTACAGAGTTCAGCAACGGTCCCTTTGACCATAACAGTAAGCCTGATACCCTAAACGTCCTCCTTGGCCGTGGCCTGGGCCGGCAGCGAGTTCATAAAGGATACCACTGACACCCCTCTGGAGGTTCTACGGCAGTAACATCAGGAAACAGGGAGAAGTCAGTAACGGTCTCTTCGACCACAACACGACAGGTTAAGAGTGTGTCACTGGGTGCCATCACAATGCAAGGAGCTGAAGCGAACGCCTCCACCTCGGAAGGTTCTGTGGTGGTGTATGCAGCCCAAACACACCATAAATTGATCCCCATCAAGGGAAGCGCTTCAGACAGGGGAATCAGTTCAGGAACAGGAGGGCTAGATTGATGTGTTTGGGGATACCAGCTGCTCGTGCAGACACCAGCGGTGCACTGGATACCATACTGGGATACCGAAGGACTGACCTTGATAATCTGGGTGCAACAGACAGGACTTCCACGACCTGGAAGATCGACTGTGATGTGATGTGACTCTGGATGATCAGCTGTGATGTGACAAGACTCTGGAAGATCAGTGGTGACGTGACGAGACTCTGGAAGATCAGCTGAGACGTGATGAGACTTTGGACGATCAGCGGTGACGTGACTTGATTCATGAAGATCGGCTGTGACATGACTTGACTCATGAAGATCGGCTGTGACTTGACTTGACTCATGAAGATCGGCTGTGACTTGACTTGACTCATGAAGCTCGGCTGTGACTTGACTTGACTCTAGAAGATCGGCTGTGACTTGACTTGACTCTAGAAGATCGGCTGTGACTTGACTTGACTCTAGAAGATCAGCTGTGACTTGACTTGACTCTATACGATCAACTGTGACTTGCCTTGACTCTAGAAGATCGGCTGGGACTTGACTTGACCCCCCCCCCCCCCTTCTATAAGATCGGCTGTGACTTGACTTGACTCTATAAGATCGGCTGTGACTTGACTTTACTCTAGAAGATCAGCTGTGACTTGACTTAACTCAGGAAGATCAGCGGTTACTTGACTTGACTCATGAAGATCAACTGTGACTTGACTTGACTCAGGAAGATCAGACGAGACATGGCTAGGTTCTGGCAGATCATACGAGACATACACAGGCTCTGATGCGGCAGCCGCAATGTTAATGGTTTCTGATGCGGCAGCCGTGGCATGAATGGAGTCCGAAATAACAACCGCAACATGTTTAGAACACAGTACTTAGTTGTCACCGCCATTTTGTGAGTACGCTCCGTGGCTGCCATTACACGATCGGACGTGATGTCGCGTTCCTTCGCGACACCCACAGTGAATGATGAACCAACAGTCAAGAAAGCATAATCCATAAACTGAACGAGTGACAAACGCGGACACTCTCGAATGAGCTTTGACTTTAACGGCTGATTAATGCCCTCGCAGAAAAAGTCTATCAGGACACAGTCTGGCAGATCAGAGAAATAAGATAGATCTAAACACTCTTGTACATAATCCTCAAGCCTTCACGTGCCCTGCTCGAGGGCTAATAATAGCCTTGCCATATCCATACCTGACCAAAGTCCACGTGAAAAGCTGCTGCATCCTTGTGTGGCCGAGTATTCTGTTACGGGGCGAACGAGACTTAGAGCGTGCGATCATCGCAAGCTTTATTAAAGAAGTGGTCACAAACACAGGCAGGGTTGAAACACCAGCGAACAGGTATGGTATTGGCAAACCACAGAAGGAGTCCAGTACAGGCGTGGGTCGATCGACGGTGACAATATCCATCAGGCAAGGCAAGAGAGATAATCCAGGTACATAGCAATAATCCAGGCAGGGGCAAACAGAGTCCGAAACAGCAAGACAAAAAGGGTAATCCGAAAACACAGGCAAGAATCTGAACACAGGAAAACAGGCAAGGCGAGACTATGACTAAACTAGGAAAACTGAAACTGGCTCCGTAAAGTGCTATGACTTGGAGTGTAATACATGCAGACAATACTCGGCGACTAGAGCAGGATCTGGGTGGATGTTATATAGTGTGTGTAATAACATTCAGGTGGGCGTGTAATTGGTTTCAGGTGTGTGTAATCAGTGCAATGGATGATGGGAAATGTAGTCCAGGGTATAGTGTAACAGTCTGTGTAGTGTGAGAGTCCATGTAGTGAGCGGGTGACCTCTGGTGGTGAGTGAACGGAAGTTCATAGGCCATATTCGTGACAAGTATACCAGGGGGTTTTTTTTTTGTTTGTTTTTTTTTTGCTTTGTTTAGTATTAAAATGTTGTCTTGTACAGCCCATTTTGCATGTATGTAAATATAGGTTATGGTTTCCTTCGTTTAATCACTGTGCAATTAAACACTCTCTACATAAAACAACTTCAAATATGACAATGCATGTATTGTCTTTGATTGAAATGGTGTAGATAAATGATATTAAATCTAACCAGAGGGAAGAAAAATAAAATAAAAAAGAGATTTCTTTACCATTTCAAATATTTCTCCTACAGAAATGAGGTTACCTTAAGACTGAATGGAAACTTTTGCTTGAGTCTCCTGCTTCTCAAACTCGTCTCCTGAGACAAAAAATCTAACACTCTCACAATGGTCTTGTTTAAAGCTATAGATTAGATCTCAACAACTTTACACACTGTGCTCAGATATTTCTCCTTAGAGACTCTGGATCTCTCACATTTGTCTCTTTTAAAGCTTTAGAAGCGTTCTCAACAACATCACACACTGTGCTCAGATATTTCTCCTTAGCTAGAGACTCTGGATCTCTCACATTTGTCTCCTCAAAAGTTTAGAAGAGGTCTCAACAACATCACACATTGCTCAGATATTTCTCCTACACTAAAGACTCGAGATCTCTCACATTTGTCTCCTCTAAGTTTCAGAAGTGATCTCAATAACTTTACAAAGTGTGCACCAAGTCAAATGCCTCGATATGAGCTCAAATATTTATTCCATATAATATGTATTAATAATCAAATTAGTCAATTAATAATCAAGACTGAGTCATAAGCCATTTATGTGCCTTTCAGCAAAGAAAGCTCCCGGGTTACATTTTCTGTAGATCAGTTTTGATTAAGGCATCTGCTATATTACTATTTCCAACAACAAATTAGGTGCCTAAGTACATAAACATTGTCCTATAAAAAGTAACATTATCCTTATTTCTGCATAATTTCTCTCTCAATATAGCCGTTAACTCTGAATTTATGATTCTCCCCCCCTTTATTTAGAGCCTTTCAAGTACTCTTGGTTTGACTTGGTGCACACTTTGTAAAGTTATTGTGATCTCTTCTGAAATTTAGAGGAGACAAATATGAGACCACCAGTGTCTCTAGCAAAGGAGAAAGATATACTCACAGTGTGTGATGTTGTTGAGATCTCTCCTAAAGCTTTAAAGAAGACAAATGTGAGACCACCGGTGTCTGTAGCTAAGGAGAAATATCTGAGCACAGTGCATGATTTTGTTGTGATCTCTTCTGAAGCTTTAAAGGAGACAAATGTGAGACCACCAGAGTCTTTAGACTAGGAGAAATATCTGAGCACAGTGTGTGATGTTTTTGAGATCTCTTCTAAACTTTTGAGGAGATAAATGTGAGAGTTCCAGAGTCTCTAGCAAAGGAGAAAAATCTGAGCACAGTGTGTGATGTTGTTGAGATTTCTAATCTAATTTTTTGAGGAGACAAATGTGAGACCACCAGAGTTTTTAGCTAAGGAGAAAAATCTGAGCACAGTGTGTGATCTCGTTGAGATCTCTTCTAAAGCTTTAAAGGAGACAAATGTGAGACCACCAGAGTCTTTAGACTAGGAGAGATATCTGAGCACAGTGTGTGATGTTGTTAAGAGCTCTTCTAAATTTTTGAGGAGGCAAATGTGAGAGATCCAGAGTCTTTAGACTAGGAGAAATAGCTGAGCACAGTGTGTGATGTTGTTGAGATCTCTTCTAAAACTTTAAATGAGACAAATATGAGACCATCAGAGTCTTTAGACTAGGAGAAATGTCTGAGCATAGTGTGTGATGTTGTTGAGATCTCTTTCAAATTTTAAAGGAGACCATTGTGAGAGTGTTAGAGTTTTTGTCTCAGGAGACAAGTTTGAGAAGCAGGAGACTCAAGCAAAAATCTCCATTCGATCTTAAAGTAACTTAATTTCTGTCTAGGAGAAATATTTGAGATGTTAAAGAGAGCTCACTTTTATTTTTTCTTGTTCAATGGGCAATTATTTTTATGAAGTAAAATTGTAAAAGTTTATTGTATGAATTTTTATATGTATAAATGGTAATCACGTAAAGTTTGTTGTTATTCTTTTATTTGTAGTAGTATAAAGTAGTAGTATATTAATTCATAATATAATTAAGTTTTTTTGGTTCCAACCTGAACTGAACTTGTCATAAAAGGGTAAAATTATCATTGACAATTTTTCATAATTATTGACCTTGTCTCCCAGTCAAGCGAGTCTGCAAGGCTATATGAAATAATTTCCTGTTTTATGTTTTTCATGATGGTTTTGTGTATATTTAAGAAATAATAACAAAGATAAAGATTAATTAAGAATTTTTTTTCTCATTATGACATAAGGACAGTCATTACCCTGAAAACATTTACTTTTTACCCTAAATGAATATCAAAATGAATCTTAGAAGAGGTTTAAATATTTGTATGTATAAACTGGATTTTATATGTGTTTTTAGTTAAGTTAATAGATTTTGACAAAAAAAAGCACGTACAGCAAGAGACTATTTTCTAATGTTTTGTGCTAATTTCTGTGAATTGTTCATTACTAAGGTACCTGCCTGATGCAACCTAGCACAGCAGTCCAAGACCAGTTAGAGCAGCCTACCTAATTTTACTCGATGACACTCAAAATCCACAAGATTACAAACTCAAGAAATCCATGAGTTTTTTCTATCTTTCAAGCTGCTTATCTCTTGCTCTTTCATACAACTTTCTGACTCTTAAATTCCTGTAAAGCCACTTTTCTACTGATTTAATTGAGGTAACCTCCTTTTTTTCTCTGTTTAAATCTCTCATAAAAGGAGACTAAAGTCTTTATAATGAGGACTGAGAGGACACTTAAAGAATTGTATAAATCTTTTTTTCTTCTTCTTAAATTAGACTTTAAAAGCAGAGCCTGTAATCATATAACAGAATGCTAATCATTTTATATGTGGCAACCGAGGCCTAGTAGGAGCTCTGAAGAGCGGCTTACTGCCCCAAACTCTTCCTGTCAGGACAGTTGTTAAGTTTTTTTCTGCCAAAGAAGCAGAAAATCCAATTATTAGCAGCAACCCAATTATTTACCTCCTCTGGCACCCCAACTGAAATCCAAGGTCGAATTCGTGGATTAGTGAGGTTTTAAGGATAGGACAAAAACAGGAGAAATCAACAATGTGTAACCCCATAGCTGCACAAGCCCTTCCGGGACTGGACTTAGAAGGCGACACAATCATTGAAAACAAGTAGACGGAAGGCTGAACTTTGTGGATTGTGTTGGGGTTCATGGGCTCGACGCTGATGATGTCTGTTTTTAGACTCCATTTGTGAGTTAACTAGCATGGACATGGTGAGTGCGGGGTGACCTCCAAAAGATCACACACTCACAGGACCTTGACCTTTTGCCCTGGATCATCCCCAGACCAGCCCTGACCCCTGAGTCTACAGGTCACCCGACACACCAGACTGTGTGTGAACAGGAAAGAAGGTTATTGATGGTTTGAAATTGACTCCTGCTCTAATGTGACATTGGAAAATGTCTCCTTAATTGAAGACTCTGTCAATGATATCGAGTTCACATCTTGATCCAGGTTTTACACTGATGTTCACATGGCCTCATAAAATGGTTTGCCTTTTTTAAGATCTCTATGCCCTTATATGGGACAAAACCAGATCCTTTCCAATTCAATAGGAATCTATTATTGAGATCCAACAATGCTAAAATATGCCTTTAGTCCAAATTCTCTTTAAGCTTCATCAAACTACCATGAGTGGACATCCACCAACCATAATCAAGTCTAAAATCTCCATTTTTGAATTGGTAATTAACTTGAAGGTATGTCGGTCTGTATTAGCTTATGAAGGATTAGATTTAACACTTCCTCATGAGGACCTGGTGAAGACTATAGTGCTAAAGTTTATGCTAACCTGATCTATGCCTTTCATTTTTGTCTAATTAACCTTCTAATATCTACAACCCTGCAGTGGCATCTAGTTAATTATACAGTGTCATGACCGAGGGCAGATTAGCACTGTGTCAGTCAATGTCTTGTCCCATCAAAAACTAATGTTCATTTAATTTCTAGCAGACCTACATTCATTTCCTTCTGATGAACCACTGGTGGGAAAGGTGACAATAATTTGGTTTCTTCATCCTCTTTGAAAAGTTAAAGTGTGAGAGAAAGTTTGTCAAAGAGAGCAGCACTTTCTTATGCACTCATGCTGAAGGGACGCTGTCATCTGCAGTACAGGCCAGCCAGACATTCATCTCTGACTCAGTCTATGGTCATCAGTCTTTGTGTTTGAATCTGTGGTATTTGATGAGGACTAATTAGATGATGCATGACTCACTTCTTAAATCACAAATTAATTTTGTGTGTATATATATATATATTATCTCACAGAAGTGAGAAACTATTTTTGTAAATATTGTATTATATCTTTTCATGTGACAACACGGAAGAAATAGCACTTTGCTACAATGTAAAGTAGTGAGTGTACAGCTTGTATAACAGTGTCAATTTGCTGTTCCCTCAAAATAACTCAACACAGCCATTAATGTCTAAACCGCTGGTCACAAAAGTGAGTACACCCCTAAGTGAAAATGTCCAAATTGGGCCCAATTAGCCATTTTCTCTCCCCGGTGTCATGTGACCAGAGGCGGACAAAGTACTCAACTCCATTACTTGAGTGAAAGTACAGATACTGCTGGTGAAATATTACTCCATTACAAGTAAAAGTTGTAAAGACAGATTTTTACTTAAGTAAAAAGCACAAAAGCAGGATGGTAGTGATCTCACACAGCTCTGACAGTGTGTGCACACATCTATGTGTAGCCATTCATCCACATTTGAACAGAGTGGACAGTGAATCCTGTAAATATAGAGTGATAAGGAAGAAAAAAAAATCTAACCTGCTTTAAAACCCAGCAACACAATTGTAGCTGTATAACTTTACAACAGCAATACTGCTTTAACAAAAAAGCAAAACAGCAAGACTTATTTGACATCAAAACAAACATTTTAAAAATGCTGTCTAATCGCTCTCATCGTACTTTGATGTCACACACAGAATGGTCTGTGCAGTGCTGCTTCAAGTCCAACACCTTTTGTGTTTTATTAGGAGATGCACAACAGTTTTTCTGTGGCTTTATAGGTAATATTTTCACGTACACAATTTAGCAAAATCAGAAAATATTGTGTCTAATATATACCACAATATTAATTTCTTATTATTGAATTTTTGTAAATAAATATCACATTTGCAACTGGTCAGTGTTAAAAAATGCTGGGAAATCTCTTCTTGTTGCCCTACAAGTGTGATTACTGATAAACTGTCTGAAAAAAAGAAAGTCAAGTTTTAGACAAGAAAAAGATAACCCACTGACTTTCAAAGCTGCTATATAATAACGACTTTCTACTTTGAGGACCTTGATAGAAATGTAGTGGAGTGAAAAGTACAATATTTGTCTTTCAAATGTAGTGAAGTTAAAGTCATAAGTTCCCAGAAAAAATAATACTCAACTAAAAATTACCGGATAAACTCACAAAGTTAGGCTTGAAGTACAATACTGCATGTATGTACTTAGTTAGCTGTGCCGACACTCTGCGGATTGGACATGCATTACATCATGTGTTACAGGTCACAGTAGTGGATCGAATGGGTAAGCAGGTTCGATACTGTTCAAATTTGGTGTAGTTATCTGCGTCTCGCCAGACAAAAATTCCTTTCAGACGTGGGGACAAAAAGGATCGGCATATTCAACGATGGCATTCAACATGGGCACCCTCAAGAAAACGTTTTCTTTGCGCAAAGAGAGACGTGCTCGTAGACTATAGTGGTCGTAGAAAACAAGAATTGTTGCTTACATAAGATGGCGTAGGCTATAGAATTGGCCAAACTGATCCTGCAGCACGGTGGCCAAGACCGTACAGCGGTTTAACAGGACAGGTTCCACTCAGAACAGGCATCGCCATGGTCGACCAAAGAAGTTGAGTGCATGTGCTCAGCGTCATATCTAGAGGTTGTGTTTGATCTTGGAAATAGACGTATGATTGCTGTCAGCATTGCTGCAGAGGTTGAAGGGGTGGGGGGTCAGCCTGTCAGTGCTCAGACCATACGCTGCACACTGCATCAAATTGGTCTCCATGGCTGTCGTCCCAAAAGGAAGCCTCTTCTAAAGATGATGCACAAGAAAGCCCGCAAACAGTTTGCTGAAGACAAGCAGACTAAGGACATGGATTACTGGAACCATTTCCTGTGGTCTGATGAGACCGAGATAAACTTATTTGGTTCAGATGTTGTCAAGCGTGTGTGGCGGCAACCAGATGAGGCGTAAAAAGACAAGTTTGTCTTGCCTACAGTCAAGCCTGGTGGTGGGAGTGTCATGGTCTGGGGCTGCCTGAGTGCTGCCAGCACTGGGGAGCTACAGTTCATTGAGGGAACCATGAATGCCAACATGTACTGTGACATACTGAAGCAGAGCATGATCCCCTCCCTTCGGAGACTGGGCCGCAGGGCAGTATTCTAACATGATAACGACCCCAAACACACCTCCAAGATGACCACTGCCTTGCTAAAGAAGCTGAGGGTAAAGGTGATGGATTGGCCAAGCATGGCATCCTCAAACGGAAGGTGGAGGAGCTCAAGGTCTCTAACATCCACCAGCTCATTGATGTCGTCATGGAGGAGTGGAAGATGTCTCCAGTGGCAACCTGTGAAGCTCTGTGAACTCCATGCACAAGAGGTTAAGGCAAGTTTTTTTTTTTTTTTTTTTTGGGGGGGGGCCTGGAAATACTGGTGGGCGCACAAAATATTGACACTTTGTGCCCAATTTGGACATTTTCACTTAGGGGTGTACTCACTTTTGTGGCCAGCGGTTTAGACCAGGGGTTTTCAACCTGTGGGGCGCGCCAGGGGGGCGCCAGCACCTGTCAAGGGGGGCGCGAGCATCAGTTAATTCAGAGACGTTTCCTTGAGAATTTAAGAATATGAGTTAACAAATCTTTAGCCATCCACTAGGGGGCAATCTGACTCCCACTGCTAGTCAACAGTTAGAGCAGAGTTGGCTCGAGTATCAGTCATGCTCAGTGTTGCCAAGTCTGCGGTTTTCCCGTTTGCCGCGTTTTGTAGTTTTGGGTTAGTTTTGAGTAGCAATTGGGCGGGTTTTGTTGTGAAAACCTGGCAACCCTGGTCACGCTTATTGACAGTGTAAGATGATTTATGATTAGCCATGTCGGAAATCCAAACACGGATTGGTATGTTGTTATCTCAGAAACAGGCTCAGCCATCACATTGAATCAGGTAAACTGGTTATATATTTGTTTCAGTATAATTACGCACGCTATACCAGGGGCGGGTCTAAACCCTTTTTAGGTGGGTTTCAGCCCCCCTATCTGTCACCTTAGCCCCCCAAAACTATCTTAACGATCAGGCCAGTGCTGCTTCCTCGAGAACGTTTTTCATTCTCACGTGTTTTAAATCTTGTCAGTTTAAACATTAAAGTAATTTTAAGCCATTTAAGCCCAAGACATCTCAGTGCGGTACTCACGCCTGTGATAAAGCGTTTCTATGCGCACCGCTCACAACACCTGCACACGTCCGCACCGCTTCGCTAAAGATAGGCGCCTAGTCTATTTTTGACGGACACCGCATCCAAACTGCACAGCAAATACAAAATAAAAGTTAAAAAATCATGTCAATTTCAAAATAAACTCCCTGTGCAGACTCCCGATCGTATTTCACGGTCACATATTTTGGCAGGAGGCCAGAAATGGATGACGACGAGCGGTTCATCCTCGAAATACAAAAACACATGGTGTTATATAACATCACAAATCTTTTTTACAAGGACAATGAACAACATCTGACAGGCAAATCACGTGGTCTCGCGAATCCTACTGCTGCGCTTCTGATCCGCTTCTGGTGTGAGTTGGCTCCGTGTGGAGGACGTAACAAAACCTCTTCGGAGCCGTAACGCATCGCAGACGTGTGCAGTGTAAATAAGGGGTGAAGTGCACAAACAGATAGCCTTCTCAGACAGCAGGTGAATACCAATGGCTGTCTTGAAAAGTATTCTTGTAAGCACAGTCGGTTGTTTTATGTGAATGTAAACAGTGAAGAAAATATTAAATGTACATTGTATAACGGATCCGTGCATTTCTTATGTAATTAATGTTAATCAGAAAGAGCAAAAGAAAAATTGTTCGC
>JADLZN010000061.1:0-44060 GCA_018155175.1 Sinocyclocheilus anophthalmus
CTCACAGATTCTGCATTTCCTCCCAGATGTCTGCAGGATCCGGACTAATGATGGATCTCATTCATTTCTATTCTTCCGCACCTCCCCCCCCCCACAGACTCTCTGCTGCCCAGCACAGGAACTTCAGTAGTTATGGATCTAAAAACATGATGGGAATCGAGCGTTAAGTGACTTTTTTGACACACTTCCTGACTAGCCAAGTCTTTTCCTGTGTGCCCTCATACCATGAGTGTTTCAGATAGTTTAGATTCCCTCTGATCATCTCTAAACACTTATAAAGTAACAGTTTTTTGGCCTTTTTGTCTTTATTGTGACAGAGGAATGGGATCTGGACTAAAGACCGAAGCCACGTGTTGGAGCGCTGCCTCTGAGATCTTTCGTTTTTAAGGGTTTTTACTCACTTTTAAGAGAGAAATTCATCAAAACCAAACACACTCTTAAAAATAAAGGTGCTTCACGATGCCTCGCAGAAACCATTTTTGTCTAAATGGTTCCCTGACGAACTGTTAACATTCTGAAGCCCTTTCTGTTTCACAAAAGGTTCTCTAGTGGCGAAAGAGGCTTCTTCAGATTATAAAAAGGTAGAAAGAGATGTGTCTTGAAAGAACTTTGACTGCATGAAGCTTCTTTGTCGGACCAAAAATGGTTCGTATATGGCATCGCTGTGAAGAACCTTTTTTTAAGCACCTTTATTTTTAAGAGTGCAGGGCAAATAAACACAGTCTCTTGACAACTTGTGAAAAATGAAAATTAGATGTACTCTTATCATATGAAAAGGATTTTTTTTTTCATATTACTTTAAAGGTTAAGTTTAGTGTTGGATTTTATGGTTAGCTTTAACCCAGCTAACAAAAATATGCTCTAAGAGCATTTTGTTTAAAGGGGGCATAACACACATAGTTTCACCCAATCTCATGCTAATCTTGAGTACCTATATAATAGTACTGCATCCTTCATATCTCAGAAGAGTCTTTAGCTTTATCAGATTTATAAAATAAAGATACAGCTTTACGATTCTCTCCAGAAAAAGCAGAGCTCCTGGAGGCGCGCCGTGGGCGGAGCTAAAGACGGAACGAGCACTTGGGTGCCGAAATGCAACAAAAACAGACATGTGATGGCGTTTTCACTACAGTTAGCCAGGTTCTGAAGCATCGAAGCGAGATCTTTATTTTATAGCTGGGACCGCCCCTCCATTTTCAGTATCAAATGATGTGCAAATCCAGCATCGAACTGGCCATTGTTTATAAAACGTTCGTCAACAAACACACTTGTGAAACTCCGTTGCTTCCCCGGAAAAACAAACTGTATCCACTGTATACATAACGCTGGGTTCTTTAGGAAGATGAACAAAGTTATCTTTCCCTTACAACCAAAAACACACTTCTGAGTGAGTCCCGTGCAGCTTGGAGCGCATATTCGTTCCGGGAGAAAAGCCCATATAAGGAGTTCCACCCTCGTTTACGTCGTGAAGAGCCACAATCGAAAAAAACTCTGAAATTTGTACGAACCCGGAAGTAAGATTTTTGACACATTATGGGGAACGCTTTACAAAGTAGCTAACATTAAAGAAAAACATTAAGTCATGGAAGATAAAATTGTCCAACTAAGAGTGTTTCCAGAATAAAATGTGTCTCATGAAGAAATGATATAAATAAAAATTTTGTGCTATCGTTTTGGAGCAAAATTAAGCTAAAGACCAAAACAAAACATTCTATGCAACATTACCTGAAGCACAGAGTTGTTCATAACTTTAGCCAGAACATTAGCAAAATTATTGAGAACGTTTGGGTGTTTATTTGCACAACCTACTTGCACTATCTCAATATACTGAGCCCGAAAAAAAAACATGTCTGTGGTGACATTTCTGCAAAATTATATTACGTTGCTTCTTGCACATTTCGTGACAATTTCAATTTCAAAGTGAAATATCAAGTGAGTGGCATTAAAAGCACATTCAGCCTTATCAGAAACATGAATATGAATCTGGGAATGTTTTGTTATGTTGGTTGTTGTACTTATTGTGGCAGTTTGGGAATGTAATGTTCAGTGAGTGGCGCTAAAAGGTTAATGCTGCATTGCGTCTGAGAATGACGTACCACCTACACTAAACCGACCCTAAATCTAACCGATAATGTTAAGAAAAGCAAGCATGAGATTAAAACGTGTTTGCTTAAGCAATCATGTAATTTTAGCTTGCTTCCACAAGTCGATGAGCTCAATTATCGTCACTTGTGTTTCATGGGACTCATTAGCACAGTGCAGTGCTGTACCAGGTGCGTGGGGTGCCTCAAATGCTGAGCAAGTTTACTACACCAGAAACAACATTCATATGGGGCTGGTTATGCGACACAAACTTCAAAATGTATACATTTTCCATTATTAATTATAAGTTGTGTGAAAAGAATAAAAGTGTTGCTGTTTTTCTGCCACTAGTGTTAATTTCAGCTGCAAACCACAGTGAATTATATATATAGGTATGGTTTTTGAGTTTTGCAAAATTGTAGGTAGATAGGGTGAACTTTTACACATACGTCACAGACATCACCTCATGAATTGCTGCATCTGGAATTGAATAAATATAGATACATATAGAATAAATAATGTTACAATCAATCAAAGATGTGAATTAAGTCTCATCCTCAGACCACCTACTGGTCTTATACTGAACAGAAAAAAAAACAACCACTTTCTTGATCTGGCAAGCTCTAATCTGATTGGCTGACATAATCGCCATGAGTAAAGGAGTTTTTCCAAGAAACTTCTAAGTCACTTATAAGGCACTTTCGAGGAAGAACTACTCCCTGGATTTGCTCAGTTTTGCCAGATTAGTAAATATCCCCAACTGTCTTGAATGAGCTGTAATATGTAGTCTTGTACAACTAACCTCATCCTGACTAAACCTGTTGGATAATTTGTTACATTTCAATTGTTCACATTTGAACCAACCCATCCTCTTGAGAATTCGTAATAAATTGTATGAGATCGCCAAAATAGGCTAACTGGAAAAATGTGCACAACTGAGCAAATCCAGGGAGTAGTTCTTCCTCGAAAGTGCCTTATAAGTGACTTATAAGTTTCTTGGAAAACCCTTTACTCATGGCATGAAGCCAGCCAATCAGATTAGAGCTTGCCAGATCAAGAAAGTGGTTGTTCTTTTTTCTGTTCAGTATAAGACAGTCAGTGAAAGGCCAGTAGGTGGTCTGAGGATGAGACTTAATTCACATCTTTGATTGATTGTAACATTATTTATTCTATATGTATCTATATTTATTCAATTCCAGATGCAGCAATTCATGAGGTGATGTATGTGTAAAAGTTCACCCTAAATGACACTGTGCACTGTGATTATGTCAAACTGAAACAGAGAAGGTCTGATCATTGAGGGGGTGAAGAAGCCACATCATAATGAGTCAGTACAGTACTCGTTACTGCACAGCAGCTTCAAATGTGCGCGGTCAAATAGCACAGCTTGATCGCTATGACTCTAACCTTCTCTCTGTTGTTTTTTTTCAACTTTTTACCTTTTTGCTTTGTTTTGTTTTTGTTTGAGAAATGATATACTTCTCAGATGAATTTGCCAAGTAAATCCAACATGGTCTGAAAATCAAGCAGATGAATAAGAGTCTATGAGAAATAATCAATTATTTCAGTAAGTATTGTTACTAATTTGGAAGCACATATGTGGTGCAAACATACAATAGTGAATTAATCTCAATGTCACACAAAACAAAACAAAAAAACAGGTAAACAGACCAAATGTCCCCACAAGGATAGTAAAAACCTGAAATTTTTGACATTGAGGGAAAATAATATTAAAAATAGTAAATGATGTTTATCCGAAAGTGTAACAATGCAAACAGGTTTACTGTAGGGGTTAGGTTTAGGGTTAGGGGATAGAAAAAATAGTTTGGTCAGTATAAAAGTAATATAAATCTATGGAAAGTCCCCAGTAACATATTACACACAATTCAAAAACAAACGATGCTTGTGTGTGCTGGTTTATTGTATATTCTCTCGTCTCTATCTCTCTATATATCTAGACTCACTAATAAGTAGAGTTGATGTATATATTAATGTGTGTCTTGTCGTTATATTTATCAAGCGTAGGTTAGTCGGGCAGGTCACGTTTAGTCAAGCTCGGGGATCAAGCATATCCTCTAGGAATACAATACCTATCTCAGCATATAGTCCTTCAGATTATCAGCGCTTTCGCGTTGCTCTCAATAGCTGAAGGACCTTCCTCCTCCCCAGTCCTCCTCTTGTTCAGTCAGGATTCGGCCTTCTGATTCTCTTTTGAATCAAGCTAATTTCAAAAATGTGTACATTATTGAACAGTAATGATATCTGCAATACATTATGTTGGTTCTGTTCTGTTTACCCTGCGGGGGGTTATCGCTGCTCTCCCTGCTCTCATCCATGCTAGGCTGCAAGGATGCGCAGGGAGTTCTTGCCCAGAAAAGAACCATACCTCCAATCCAAACTGTATGCTAATACAGGACGCTGCCACAGACATTCGAGCGGCAGGCGGCTCACTGGAAAGAAGGGCAATTCTCTCAATTTCATTTAAATTTTTTAAATATATTAACACAACTCTGACTTACTCACCAATTTATTTTAATTCCTTAATTGAATTAATTTCATGTTGTTTCATTTTTCAACAGATGTCTACAAAATAATCAGTTCACATAGTCTTCTTTACCATTCACTCATTTTATCACAAGAACAGGCAACAACAAAGGAAACTAAGCCACAATATGCATGTTTTCTATGCTACTAGTTTCAAGTATATATTTAGAATAAATGACTGCACAAAGGAGAGGGGCATATTTTCACTAATAATTCGTTTATTTAGCACAAGGCAATAAATTGTTTGCGCATTTGAATTACTTAACGCCTGATTTGCATATCAATGTGGCGATTCTGACGACGTTAGCCTGATATGCATGACATATTGCCTTAGCTAAACTTTAGCTAACCTATTACATGGTAGCTCATGAGTCATGAATGTTAGCAAGACAAATTAACTATATTCGTCTTTTTTCTTTTGGATAATTAGCTGTAAATTCGAAGCACAGGTAGCTTAGTCTTTTGTTCAACACCACTCTCCTCCACACCAAGACAAACACAACTGGAAAGAGAGGGAGGGCTTCACTTCTGGGCTCTCTGCCTGTCTGACTGTGATGTGCAGATTCAAGTGCTTCAATTGCACTGCTGCCCCACCTGCCACGCGATGACGCGGAGGGGAGAAAGGCCATCGCGAACTCGACGGATCTCAGCCCTTTTCCCGACCGACCCTGATATTTAGATTTTTATTGTTTGACAGGGAAGCTTAGTGCCCGCACAACAGGAAAAACACACACGCACACATATAATATTACAATAATTTCATGTATTTACCCAAAAAAAAAAAACTCCCAGACAACCCAAAAAACTTTCTCCTCGAGAGAGAAAAAGGGCAGTTCGTGCTCAAGCCTCCATTGATATGCCTATGTGGGGCACGATGCTGATGGCGTAATTGTCAGTCATTTTTGATGTGAGCCTGACGAATATGTTGTGTGTCGTGTGTGTATCCTATTTCTTCTTCTCTACTCTAGCTCTCTTCTCTTCTCTCCTCATACGTCACCACCCACTCCCCCTACTATATATCTCCCCTATAGATTATAGTATACAGTGGGGACAACTCGATTATTGATACCCTACTCGATATTGTAAGCTTTGACCCACCATCTACAAAGCAACTGACTCCCGTCCCCACAGAGGTATATACATTTTTCCACTGGTCGCGGTTATTGTACACGGACTCAGACGACGACATACCCCCTCCAAGCAAACCCCCCCAAAACTCCCACCTGAAAAAAGAAACACGTTGCAGAGGTTATAATTGTTTGCATTCAGTGAGTCAAATAAGTTTTGATCCCCAGCAAAACGTGGTGCGAGAAGAAACTCTGTTGGCAAGCACAGAGGTGTTAAGACGAGTGATCTAGTAGCCCTTGGTCGCCAAGGTGTTTGCAACCATCTCATGGAGGGATTGTGTTTCACTCCTTTTTAAGATTCTCTCTAAATCTTCTACGGTTTCTTGGCAAGTTTCAGCCGACATCTCCACATTGATTTCTATAGAATTTTTTTTTAATATTTATATTAAAAATTTTTATTTAGTTTAGCCCGTTGCGGGAATGGCCTATGGCACTCCATGAACTACTTTGCCTTTTCTTTTTGATGCCACTGCTTGTTGCCTTGGCGAGTATTGTATGGTAATTAGTCAGCTGCCGAAGACAATCATCCATGCCATCTTCAGTGTTATGCTGAGACTCGAGAGGAGACGTTATCCAGAAGTTTACAGAGTGCATGGCCTCGTCCATCGTCCTTCAGCGCCGTAGGTGAAGTCGTTCTGTACCCTTAGCAGAAAAACAGCCCGGAAGCTTAATGTTTCCACCTCTGTGCTTGACTGTTGGGATGGTGTTCTTGGGCTCATAGTCAGCATTTTCTCTCCCTCCAAACACAGCAAGTTGAGTTGATGCCAAAGAGTTCAATTTTGTTCTTATGTGACAACAGCACTTTCTCCCAAGTCTTCTCTGAATCATTTAGATGTTCAGATGGGTCTGTACATGTGCCTTCTTGAGCAGGAGGACCTTGCAGGCACTGCATGATTTCAACTCATTGCAACATAGTGTGTTACCAATGGTTTGCTTGGAGACTGTGGTCCCAACTGCCTTAAGATAATTAACAAGCTCCTCCCATGTAGTTCTAGGCTGATCCCTCACCTTTCTCAAGATCATCCTTACCCCATGAGGCGAGATCTTGCACGGAGCACCAGACAGAGGGCGATTGATTGTTATTTTGTATTTCTTCCATTTCCGAATAATAGCACCAAAAGTTGTCTCCTTCTCACCAAGCTTCTCGCTGATGGCCTTGTAGCCCATTCAAGCTTTGTGCAGATCTACAATCTTGACAGTCTTTAGCGTCTTGCACATGCGTGGTGGGAGACAGAGATGGTGGAATGGAAGAAAACCATCTATGCTTTTTTTGTTGACTGGTTTCTGTCTTTTATATCATAACATAGATGACATTAGGAGGTCAATTCTTGAAGAGTAATGGAAGGACAGGCTAATCTGTGGTCTGCCACTGGGACGGTATATAATAGGTCTAGTAACCTTTATATAATGTTTTTTTTTTCTGGATTTTTTTGGTTGGTATTCTGACTCTATATGTTAAAGTAAACCTACCATAAAAATTATAGATCCTTAATTTTTTTGTAAGTGGTCAAAATTACAAAATCAGCAGGGGATCAAATAATTTTTTCCCTCACTGTATATGTGCATATGTATATATGTGTATATATATATTCTACTGTCTATTTACTATATTTATTTTGACCAATCCAAAGCACCAAGTATTAAACTTTGCGGGGATACATAAATTATATGCACATCTTTTGCTTTTTTTTTGTATGTGAATGACACTTGCTTGTCTGAGGTTTGATGCTGCTATTACTGTAGTTCTCATTACAGTGATCTGACTTTCGGGGCATTACTTTTTTTCTTAAACACATTCTATGTGCATTTAAATTAGGGGGATGACAAGTCACATCTAGAGATCATGAAATACTCTCAGAATAACTTGAGGCAGTGGACTCTTTGCGGGCTTAGACTCTTTGGGTCAGTAAACAACCACGGCGAAAACCTAGCAACACACGCACACTGCAATCAAAACATTCCTCACATAACCACATAGCAACGCCCTAACTAACACCCACAACACCCTCGCCCATCTCCTTGCCTGCTGAGTCGTGCCCTCATCCAAGCAACACCTTGACGATTTCTTCAGAAAATCTAAACCCTTTTTTGTTTCATGATAATAGCTCACTAATCCTATCTCTCAGAACGTTGAAAGTGCCCAGTTTTGAAAACTGCCTGTAGAACTATTTGACAATCATCGAAAGTCAAAGATCACAGCTCATTATCACAGTCACATGCTTCTTATAAAAAAAACAAAAAACATGACTGATTTTTTTTGAACAATCAGTTGCGTCCATGGTCATGAGAGCGATGTTCGTGTAAATTTTTTTCTTGCTTCTTTTAAACCAATATACATGGTGCCACTGCATAAAATGCATTTCTAAACTGTTTTTAAGTCATAAATATTATTTAACATCACTGAACCAGCATACATTAATTTCAATGAATAATTTCAGGTTACAGTGTACATTTACTTTAAAAGCAAAATGACTTGTATAAGATATTAAGCCTTGTTTTATGAAAAATGTGTCAAAATTAAATGTTTAAATAACGTTCTGGCAAGGTTCTCTGAAAGTTGAGAAACCAAAGTTGTCTGGTCTTTAATAACATTCTCAAAACATTAGCACAGAAGCATTTTTTTATAAATCGTCCATTGAATGTTTTTCGGAAACATTTTAGTCGGACATTCGTCTAACTTTTTTTTTCATATGCTGCTACTTACTACTTTCAAAAGTACTTTCAACATTCAAAAGTAACATTCTCATAATATTAGCAAAAGGACATTCCGCACTCATTTTAAAAACGTAAATATTTGAATGTTCGAGGCGAACATACGTTAGCTAAGAACATATTTTTGGTTTAGCTGCATGATTTTCCTTCCCAAGTGAATTGTATCTTTTTTTTTTTTTTTTTAGCCATTTATGCCTACCGGTTTATTTGATAGCGACAGTAGCGACACAAGCGCAAACGTGGGGTGGGATCAGGACAAGGTCAACGAGCCAGCGACTTGAAGCTCGGGGCACCGACAAAATATGCGCAAAGGCGCCTACATGCTCGAGCAAAACAGCGCTGCCCACGAGGCCATTGGCGCTGACCCAAGTGAATGTATCTTGATGTAAGAATGTTTAGACATTTGTAATGGAAAACCTCAAAAATATTCACACTTGTACTGAGATCCAGCTGCATGACGATACCGATAATAGTTGGAGCATCACGACATGATTCTGCCATTCTTAGTGTGGCCACTGCCGCGTTGGTTTCGCGCAGCTTTTACTTTAATGCCAATATCTCTCTCCCACACACACCTCCCCCCCCCCCCCCCAAACCCCTCTCTATAATGCTCTGTCAAGGGTCAGTGTGTGTCTCATCCAGAGCTCTGGCCCCTCACTGCCTCCCAGCCAGTGATAGGCTGGCGAACTTGACCAGTATACATGTGCTGCAGTTAGGAGAGGCATGTGCTGGAGAGGAAGAGGGTTGTTTGGGAGGTCGCAGCCTCAATGAATCGTATCGTTCGTTGGCTTTGGCTTACTTGTAGTTCTGAGTCATCTAGATCCTGTGCGTCATGTTTTATGAGATGGGTGTGTGTGATGAAGGGGGATGGAAAGCTTGCGTTCCTATGTTTCATGGTCCATTTGTCTTCCGCTTTGTATTGTTCAGACCCCCCCGTGATTGTGAAAGTGGACTGTCAAGAGAACGCCCCCAGTGATGGATTATAGTCAATATCTAAATCAATACTTACAGCCATGGCACTGGACCTAATATGAGGCGCAAGCAGCTGATGAAGGAATGTTTTTCTTTAATAATAAGATGTTGTACCTTCTCTTATTTTGGTTCTTTCTTTCTGAACGTATGATTTGCTGAGTTCTAAAAAAGAGAGTGATATCACCTCATAGTTGTGAGTAACCGAAATCAAGGATATTTCACTGTGATAGTACACACGGGTTCGCCGCACGTTCCCAAACCTGTAAACTTTGTAAAATGTGCCTCAATGGTACTGTGCGCGCGGTGCCATATTGCCCCCACAAATGACATAAATAGCACATTATATTAAGGCCCTGTACGTCAAGTTGACGTATTCAACGGCGATGAATCGTTTGTGCTTATGATTGTGTGATTCATTCACCAAAGAGTACAGTCTGAATGGTGCGACTGCCCCCCTTACTGCAAGCTTTCATATTGACCATTCCAGTGGGTAAGCATGGCAGACAGCATAAGAAACTTATGTTTAGTTGTCTTGAATAATTCATGTGTTTTGTTTCCATGGTTTTGCGTGCGCATGATCCTGTAAAGACTGGTATTGAAGCTATAAACATAGATATTCTAGCTATGGCATGTATTACTGATGTACATATATGCCAGTAAGTGGTCAGCCCAAATTTACAATTTTTCTGGGTGAATTTTTTTAACTTTAAATATAGAATATATCATTTCCATTTTTTTTTCTTCAAAATATATGCGATTTTGGTGTTTTTTGGTGTTAATGACTACAGTGCAATTAAAGAACTGTAATGCGAAATTAACTAAAACCTAAAAAATAGTTTTTGTTATCTGAAATAAAATACATATCAGCTGCAAATAAAATTTAAACAAATAAATTATACTATAGTATATATAAAAACTAAAAACATCCTAAAGATTATTACATGTTGGCTAGTTTACTTTAACTTGAAGGACTGTACTACTGAAATGACTAAAACTTAAAAAAGAATAAAACACAAAACAATAAAAAACTTATCATATGTCACATTTTAATAAAAAACAAAAAAAAAAAAAAAATAACAAAAACCCCCATAAATATTGAAACTTTAACTCAAATTATTAAAGTGAAATAGTGAAAGTGTAAAATATTAAAAATGCTATTCGACAATCAAAGTAATGAACAAAAAATGTATAATGAGTATATCAGTGATAATAAAATAACACCAGATGTATATAACCTAGTGATGCTACATCGGAATACACACACACACACACACATATAAAACAACAAATAAAGAGGAAAAAAACTTACAGAATTACACAGAAAGATATGTATGAACATTCAACAGCCTACTTAATGTGTCAACCAGTGTAAATGTATAATCTTACTAGGTTAACTAGAGTCCTACTGTTGCACATTATATCATTTTCCATTAATTTGTTGTCTCTCTGATAGAAAAGGAAGTCTATGTGACCTTCTTCATTTCCCATTGACCCTTTGGATTTTTCCCAGCATAGTGTGGGAAAAACAGTTCCCTCCTCTGGTCTATCTTTAGCTGCTTCGCTGTAGGCAGGGCTGTGTTGTCCATTCAGATAAAGACCGGCTCAGTCCCAATTCGTATCCTAGCACTCCTAAATAGTTCACAAGATTTAAATTAGTGCATTTCTAATCATAGTAAATATAGTGAAGAGCAGGCAAAAGCACGCACATCGATCTCAACTGGGTGCTCGACCAAAAAACAAGAAGAAATATTTTAGACGCAAAGTCGGCAACACCAAAGCTCCAAAAGTCTCAAAAATTTATTTTTTAAAAAGACGGTAGCATAGCATATGTGAAGTGCGAGCACGGCCAGGCCCTCTTCATCAGACAAAATTTTTGTCAGATGAAGAGCCTGGGTGCTCGAAACGTCACATATGCTATGCGACAGTCTTTTTAAAAAAATAAATTTTTTGATACTTTTGGAGCTTTGGTGTTGCCGACTTTGCGTCTAAAATAATCATAGTAAATAGAAATGACCCAAGCCAAACGGCTGAACAAATATGACTAAAGTAATAAAAAGACATTTAGATAAACTACAAACCCAATTCTAAAAAAGTTGGGACACTGTATAAATTTTGAATAAAAACAGAATGCAATGATGTTGAAGTTTCAAATTTCAATATTTTATTTAGAATACAACATAGATGACATATCAAAGCCAATGTTTAGAACTGGAGAACAGGATATCATTTATTTAATAAACATATTTTTATTTAACGGAAAATAAATACGTTGATTTTAAATTATCTGCAGTAGGCAATCAACACATCTCAAACAAAAGTTGGGACAAGGCATGTTTCCACGGGTGCGGCATCCCCTCTTACTTTTTATAACGTCTGCAAGGTTGAGAGACAAGTTGCTACAAGTTGTAGAATAGGAATCTTCTTTTTTGGAAGTTGTCCCATTCTTGTCTAATACAGGCCTCTAGTTGCTCAACTGTCTTAGGTCTACTTTGTCGCATCTTCCTCTTTATGATAAGCCAAATGTTTTCTATGGGTGAAAGAACTGGACTGCAGGCTGGCCATTTCAGTAACCGGATCCTTCTACGCAGCCATGATGATGTAATTGATGCAGTATATGGTCTGGCATTGTCATGTTGGAAAAAGCAAGATCTTCCCTGAAAGAGACGACGTCTGGATGGGAGAATATGTTGTTCTAGAAATTATACCTTTCAGCATTGATGGTGCCTATCCAGATGTGTAAGCTGCCCATGCCAAACACACTCATGCAACCCCATACCATCAAAGATGCAGGCTTCTGAACTGAGCGCTAATAACAACTTGGGTTGTCCTTGTCCTCTTTAGTCCGTATGACATGGTGTCCCAGTTTTCCAAAAAGAACTTCAAATTTTGATTCGTCTGAACACAGAACACTTTTCCACTTTGCCACAGTCCATTTTAAAATGAGCCTTGGCCCAGAGAAAACGCCTGCGCTTCTGGATCATGTATAGATATGGCTTCTTTTTTGACCTATAAAGTTTCAGCCGGCAACGGCGAGAAGTGGCACGGTGCGATTGTAGTTCACCGAAATGTTTTCTGAGACGTATTCCCTGTTTTTTGTTTTTTTTTTTTTTTTTTTTTTAAGCCCAGGTGTGTTCTCGCATCTACAGACTAGCATTCAGTATTGTGATGCAGCTGCCGTCTTAGGGCCGACGATCACGGGACATTTCAGTATGGTTTTTTTTCTGGCCCTTGCCCTACGCACAGAGATTGTTCCGGATTCTCTGAATCTTTGGATGATATTTTGCACTGTAGATGATGATGATAACTTTAAACTCTTTGCAATTTTCCTCTGAGAAACTCCTTTCTGATATTGCTCCACTATCTGTCGCCGCAGCATTGGGGGAATTGGTGATCTTCTGCCCATCTTGACTTCTGAGAGACACTGCCGCTCTGAGAGGCTTTTTATACCCAATCATGTTGCCAGTTGACCTAATAAGTTGCAATTTGGTCCTCCAGCTGTTCCTTATATGTACATTTAACTTTTCCGGCCTCTTATTGCTACCTGTCCCAACTTTTTTGGAATGTGTAGCTCTCATGAAATCCAAAATGAGCCAATATTTGACATGACATTTCAAAATGTCTCACTTTCAACATTTGATATGTTATCTATTTTCTATTGTGAATAAAATATAAGTTTATGAGATTTGTAAATTATTCCATTCCTTTTTTACTCACAATTTGTACAGTGTCCCAACTTTTTTGGAATTGGGTTTGCATTTTAAGATGAATAATGCTAATGCTAACATTGCAAACTCAATGGTGGAGCATGATGTTTTTCATAAAACTGGCAAGGAATGCAAAGCCAAGGTGAACAAATATGAACCAACCAACAAATATGAACAAGTATGAATAAACATAAAATAAATATTGTGCTACATGCTAATGCTAACATACAAAAACAAACAGTACTCGACAAGTTACAGAAGCATTTTGTGATGGTTTTCATAAAATTGGCCATGAATGCAAAGCCAAAGTAAACAAATGTGAACCTAAATGTAAAGTAGTATATTAATTTAACATAAATAATGCACTACATGCTAATGCAAACAAATAGGACTGGACAAGTTGGTGTGAAGATGCATATTTTACACACACATATTCCAATACTGGGATATTATTTTACAACATATTCAAAACGATCCATTGTAATATGCCAGATGTTGTTTCAGTTAAAAAATTAGATTGACAATATTTAGGTTTAAGTTTGTTTACAGAGCAAATTGAGAAAATGACCCAGAAAAAGTCCAAAACACACCAAACCTTAGCTTAGCTTCTGGCTTTGAGGCTAAAGCACATTTTGCAGAAGTGTGAGAGGTCTGGTTTTGATATTGCCATGCAGAACAGACTAAAATAAGCTCGTCATAGAGACATGTACCCCACACGAGTGTACCATTTACAGTAAGTGGAGAGCGTCAGAACTGATAGCGTAAACCGCTGGCTCCAGGGAGCATGATGCACTGAGCACTGCGTGGGGTGCATGGGCGGCTATGACAGAGATGAGTCAGCAATCTTACCAAGCAGAAAACAGAAAAAAACATTGATTAGTCTTTAACGTTAATCTTGATCTAGAGCATAACATTCTCATAGACAGATGATTCTCGGAGAGCTTTCAACTGCAGCGAGAAAATTGAATTGCAGGTTTGTTTTGTGATTTATTTTTCTTCAAAAGTAGGCTAAGACTTCTATGTGCACTGTATGTATAAGGTCGTCTAAATGTATATGCATCTTGTTTTACATAAAGATGGCATTGCATTGTCGCAATTGTTAATTATAATTGTTGTGTAGAATTTTTGATGCATTTAGCTTCTGCGTTCATTTAATTATTTTAAACCATTACAGCATTTAAAGCATTGTCAAGCATACTATGCTTTGTATTGTGTTCTGCTATGTACGTTTCATACTGTATTCATTGTGCATGGTTAATAAGTTAATTCAATTTTTTAAATCAAATCTGGCAATGAATGAGATGCTTTCACTTGACAGCTTACTGGGCCACGTCATTTATTGAATCGACTTGACCGCTAGATTGCACACACGTCATTTGTTGACCATAATTGACCGCTGTTGCCTTTTCATATTATGTAGTGAAGATTAGTATTTTATGCAACACAAAAATACAAGTCCTAGCTTATGTGCATTAATAAAACAATCCTCAATGCACAACATAATTGATTCATTTGGCCTCACCAGTGAGAAGGAGAGTAAATATGATTTATTTTGTTTGAAATGCAAATGTTGTAATTTTTCTCATGCGGCCAGTCTTTACTTTTACTGTGTTCTTGTCTGCTCAATTACAGAATTGGCTGGGTATACAGCAACTGGATCGAAGGTGGCTTTTTAAATACGTTTATATGAGTTGTTATGATTTCTGGTAAAGATGATGTTGAGCTGGCTAAATGTCACCTTAATGTCACAGGAAAAGGATGAGTAGCAGTTTTTTAAATAGAATCAGGTGTCAAATGACTCTTAAATTGCCTATTTGATCATCCGAGCCTGGTTTCAGTTCGATTTGTCATCATACCGAACTATCCGAATTACGAATCGCGAAATGTTTGTGAAATGGTTTAGTCATTTCGTCTGGTCTCCCTTTTAATAGTAAGATTCAACACATGTTTTCAAAGGGTGCAAAGAATACGTTTGCTGATGCATGATGTCAGTAGGCCAGCGCATGGTCCCGGCCCTCCATTTCTACGGCTTTTAGTCAGCGCTGTAGATTCTCAAGATTGCAGATTGTAAATGCGTTAACTCTTTGCTTATCAGTTCATCGTGGGCAAGACATCTCGCATATTTGGCTTGTTGTTATAAACTTTCACTTCACCACGAGTTGAAAACAATTAATCGTGATTTTATGTCACAAATCGGTCCAACACAATACCAAGATTGTTTATCGTACAAAAGTAAAAAAATTAAAATTGATGATTTAAATGTTGCAGCATACTACCCAACAATATGCAAAAATAGAAACAAGAAAATTTTGTAATTGCATAAACTAGAAGTTTAAGTGATTTCCCAGACAAAGACATATAGGAAGTGTTTTCTCCTTACATTTAAAAAGTTAAAGGGTTAGTTCACCCAAAAATGAAAATTCTGTCATTAATTCCTCACCCTCGTGTTGTTCCAAACCTGAAGACCTCCGTTCATCTTCGGAACACAATTTAAGATATTTTTGATGAAATCTGAGGGCTCTCTGACCCTCCCATAGACAGCAAGGTAACTACCAGAAGGTCCAGAAAAGTGCCAAGATGATCGACAAAGTAGTATTTTTGAAAGTTATTTTTAAAGTCCTTATTTTTGTTTTCTTTGCGCAAAAAAGTATTCTCGTAGCTTCGTAACTTTACAGTTGAACACTGTACACACTGACTACTTTGTCGATCATCTTGGTACTTTTCTGGACCTTCTGGTAGTTACCTTGCTGTCTATGGGAGAGTCAGAGAGACCTCAGATTTCATCAAAAATATCTTAAATTGTTGTTCCGAAGATGAACGGAGGTCTTACGGGTTTTGAACAACACGAGGGTGAGGAATTAATGACAGAATTTTCATTTTTGGGTGAACTAACCCTTTAAGACTTTTCATTTTGCTCTCTGATTTTATGTTTATCTGCATTTTACTAGCTGTGTTTATCAGAAATAATTTTCAAATTTCAACAACTGAATCCTCAGTGTCTTCTTTTACTCACCTTCATGTCTTCTGAAGCTTTATTTATTGCAGAATAAGCTGCTCTTTTAATTACATTGAAAGTGAATGGTGACTACAGCTGTACATCAAGATTTTCAATGAATAAATTAAATTTCATTATGTTCCTCACATTAAGCTATCACATTATAACTAATTGACTTGCGTGATATGACTTTTATGATGCTTTATGGCACTTATTTGTCTGTGGAGCTTGACAACCCCTGATTAACTTTCAGTGGATGGAAATGTTCAGCTTAGACATTCTGCTAAATGTCTCTTTTTGTGTCTCATGGAAGAAATAAATTCATACAGGTTTGCAACAACATGAGTAAATGATGACAGCTAGCCTTGTACACATCCATTCAAAATATGGGGTCGGATAGATTTTTTGGCAAGGCTGTGTTTATTTGATCAAAAATACACTAAAACAGTAATAGTGTGGAATATTATTACAATTTAAAATAACTGCTTTCTATTGTATTTTAAAATGTCATTTACTCCAGTCTTCAGTGTCACATGATTCTTCAGAAGTCATTCAAATATGCTGATTTGCTGCTCGAGAACATTTCTTCTTATTATCAATGTTGAAAATTGTCATGTTGCTTTGTATTTTTGTGGAAACTATAATCGTTATTTTTCCCAATTTAGAAAGTAAAAAAAACAACAATTGATTTGAAATAGAAATATTTTTAACATTATAAATGTCTTTACTGTCACTTTTGATCAGTTTAATGCCTCCTTGCTAAATAAAAGTATTAATTTCTTCGGGAAAAAAATTGAAATCATACAGACCCCAAAATGTTGTGCATTTTAAGATGTACTTTGTAAACTCTCAACTTAATTCTGCTCAGTTCTTTAAAAAACAGCTACAGAGATGTCACCTTATAACTGTATAATTTCCCTTTGTTGGAAGGTCAATCTGACGGAGTTGAAATAAGTGATTTTTTACTCAAACAGCGACCGCTATGCATGTGACTACTCTTGTGGCATTTTCAGTCATTTCCCCCTTTAACAAGTCTTAAAATCAGTAGACCTTGTGTGACTAAATTTAGGAAAGCAATGTCACTGTCAAAAGACTGCGGCTTAATTTACTGACATAGATAGATAGATAGATGTGATGTACAGTGAGAGACTTGATCAGTTTCATTGTTTTGCAGTGTTGCCAACTGCTTTCAATTAAATTCAAGTAGCTAATACTGGTAGCTAAATGTCACTAGATGACATCACAATGGCAAATTCACTGATCTATATAAAGTTGAATGTAGATCAGTGGGCAAGATGAGAATTTAGATAAGGTTTGTCCAAGAAGTTGCTATATTTGTCCCTAAACTTTTGAAAAAAGTCTCAAAAGGGGCGGGGAAGTCGCCAAATCTAGCTACAAAGTAGCTAATTTGGCAACACTGATTGTTTGATTTCTGTAGTCTCCGCCCACTCCTCCTCCTCCACCAATCAGATCACAGCAGTGTTCATTGTTTGCAGCTGCTCTGGTGCACAGGAGCTTTTTAAAGGTTGGTCAGTGTAAACTTGTCAGAGCACAGAAGTGTTGTCTGGCTAGCCATTGAGAAATTATGTTTTTTCAAATCCTTACCTATTGCTTCCCTTCCTAGCAATATGATAATTCCTATGATCTACCACATCTTCTGTGTTTTATTTTATTATTTGTTTAGGGCTCTTTGTTGGGCTTAACTGAGAAAATTGGGGGAAAGGAAAAAAAAGAATCCGTTTTCTCCACTTTTTTCTACCCTAGATGAAATCATCTTGAGTGAAACGAGTTTCAAAAGCATCATGTTGATATATATTTGCAAATGGAAAAAGTTAGTTTCAGTTCCAAGCACTCCAGTACCTCGTACAAAGAACAGAGTACTGAAATGTAGAGCAGTGTTTATTAAGTGTTGTAATGCCGCAGTCGGCCAGTTGGTGTCGCCAAACACCAGTTGAAGATGCAGCTCTGTTTTCCTATTGTCTTGAAGTTGTTTCGGCACAGGTATCTCTCTCCCCATATGCCACAAATGAGTCACTAGAGTCATTTTGAAACAAAGGGAACTCTCTTTAATTTCGCAGTTTCATTTACAAACGTGCGACCTTTAGTATTTCACAAAAATACGGGCGTTTTTTTATGAAGTGAAGCCTACAGACGCTGTACAGATTGTGGCCAAGACACGCCGAGTTTATTTAAAGTTACCGTGATTGCGATTCAATCTCTTCTCGTGTATTTAGATGACAGCTCATTACTTTCTTAACAAATTACTCATGAACGACCACTGTTATAAGTATTCTTCTGGTTTCTGTGGGATTATGTGCTGCTTTGCTCCGGTTAACACGGTAGTAATTCCCTGTAAATGGATTATAAGAGAACACCTGAAGCCATTTTGAGTCAGTCCAATGAAATTAAAGCTATTTTGACATTTCTTTATTTTTTAGAAAATCGTCCCGTATGAGCATTAATTAAAATTGTACTTTACCCAATTTATTTTGATTGTTGGGCCCATACTCTACCTTTTGAAAAATGAATCTGATCTCTACATGTCATGGGTTTCAGTGTCTCTCTCTGAGTGGCCTATTTGTTTCTTTTGCTAACCACGTTCTGAAATGTGATTAAATATCCAGATTAACTTAAACCCTGAGGTTGGTTTTCATGAATTGCAACACATTAGCAACTTTTTTGCTTGCTTGTGTATTTCACAGGTTTTGGAGCTTGATAGCTAGTCAAGACGATTCCTTTTCACGTGAATATACAGGCATAATTAAAAGAAATAATAACATTGTGATTTTTCTTTTTTAAATAATACACTGTACTTCAGCACTGTGATATAAATGCACACTAAAAAAGTGAACAGTGAAGATATTTCAACCCTAGCTGGCTCTTCATAATGAATTGCATAGGTGTAGTCTAATTTATTCTGGTTGATTCAGTCATTTATAATATTTCTATTTTGATGTTATCACATAAAGCACATTTTTAGGTCTGACAAAATGCTTTTTATGTGGAGGATATGCTACACTCCTACCAGAATAGATGTTTAAGGTCGTGCTTTTCTTTATCGTTGTTTATGTATCATTGAATATTAACCGAATTACAAGGGTGATATGCATTTTTAGTCAGATCCTCCGAGGGCGTTTATTTCCTGAGCTACACCTCTTATCTAAAACCTCTCGAATTTGCTCTTGTGTCGGCATTTAATTTTTTCTTCAGCGTAAATGTGTGAAAACTGAAATATATTTCTAAGAGAAGATGCTGGCTTTCAGTCTACATCACAGATGTAATGTCTTTATATTCAAAATAAATAAAGTTAGCCAAATGAACCAGTGTATACATTTTAAAACAGACTTTTGTCTAGCTCTGGTGTTACCAAAAAATAAAATGCAGTTTCTTGATTTGTCACCAGAATATACTAAGAGGGATGCTTCTGAATGTTTCTTATTATTGTATAAAATGAGGGCAAAAAGTGCATGCGCTTAATACAAAAAGCCACATAATCAATATGATTTTTAAAGAAGCAATCGATGAGAGAAACATGCCGCCCGTGCTCGAGTTTCCTCACACAATTACCTCACTGACATTTTGTGAGTTTCACACACATTGGGCGTTAGAGATTCTATCTTTACAGCCAACACAAAAACTATAATACATATTTAGAATAAAAGTTTCCAGTTTATATTTAATGCTTAATCAATGAATCACATGAGTATTTATCCACAATACAGTCATCCACTATTCAGCTGCCTTCTCGAAGTGTGGAAAAGAATTGATTTCATAATAAAAAAGAAAAAAAGCAAGCTGATTTTACACTCAACATGCATCTGATTTTTAATTTGGTACATTTAAACATGTATTAGATTTAGTTCTGTGTTTTACTCACGCAGCCACGGTGTGCCGTTTCCTGTTTGCTATTACAACATCAGACCTGTTTTGTTTTCTTTCTTAATTTATCTTATCTTTAGCTGTCTTCGTTAACTAATAGCCGTGATTTATGGGAATGTCACACATGCAGTCCTGTAGTATCTGCCGTTTGTGTGCCATTTGTATGTAGGCTGCAGCCTTTAATTATTCTAGTTCAAACATTTTCTTCATCCACCCACAATGTGTGAATTTCATATGTAAGGGTGTTGTGTTCCATAAAGCCGCCTATAAATCAATATGGGTTTCTAGTGAGATTTCGAATGGACCGACAGCTGTAGATTGATAAGAGATGATATCACATTGATGATTTCAGTATTAGTCAGTGGAAACGGTTACAGGGTGTATAGAACGCCATATAAAGGATCAGCTTCAGATTGAAGACTGTCAAATGTTTGTTGTCTGCATTGTATTAACTATAAAGGGTGAGTCGTTTGCTTATGAATTGTTTTTCCATCTTAACTGCGCTGATTAGACTGCTTATTTTAAGTTAATAATGTGAGATTGATTGATTTGAGGGATATTTGAGATGACTGCTGTGTTTGGGAAGGGTGTACGTTTAGAGTTGTGGGCGTCTATATGATGAATATGACTATATTGTTTGCGTGCCGTGTGTTTTTGTTGCAGGGACGTTGATTATGCCTGAATATATGTGTGCGCGTGAGCGCTCGTGGTGTGTGTTGAGTGGAAAGGAAGCACTTTGACAAGGGTTTTCTTTGTTCTGAAGCATCGATTTGACTGCACTGGCTGATAAAGACCGTGGATCAGTGGATCTGGTTTTGCTTCAGGACTGATTTTTACACCTTTCTAAAATATTTGACCATGCTGAAGTTTATAAATGTCCTTGAAATCAAATTTCGAAAACATGAAAACATGAAAATGCCACTCAAGGCAATTTTGGCATCTAAAATAGCTTTAGGACTGATTTTTACACCATTCTAAAATTGTTTACCATGCAAATATTAATAAATAGCCTCAAAATCAAATACTGGAGTGTGTAAATATTGCTATAAACATCAACATGCTACTTTAGACCATTTTGATATCTAAAATTGCTTCAGGACTTTGTTTTTTACACCGTTCTGAAATTGTTTACCATGCACAGGTTAGCAAATAGCCTTACAATCAAATATTTCAGTGTATAAACATTGCAATGCAAACAATTTTGGTATCTAAAATTGCTTCAGGACTCAGATTTTGACACCTTTCTAAAATTGTGCAGGCAATATTGCTATAAACATATGCCCATTTTAGTATTTAAGGTTCTATTGAATTTCATGCCATCTGTATCTGTAGTTGCAATATAAATTTAATGCAGGTGTTTTTTCTTTTCTTGCATATCTAGTTTAAACCGATTAATTGGCACTGAAATACTGTGGGGATGGTGGTTTTTTTCTTAACTTAATAAGCCTATTTTATAAGCCTATTCTATTTTCCTCCCTATAAGCTTGATTTTTTTTGTGGTTAGTTGCATTTTATTATCTGCGTTAAGCTTGGGTTATTTCCAGCTCTCACTGATCAAAACAGACCTGTGACCCATTTTTGTCTCACGACCCACCGGTTACAGCACCAACTCACAAGATGTGTTTTTTTTAAAACAGGAAATGGCCACATGACCAGTTTATCACCTCCATTGTCCTTCTTATTGTGACTTTATGTATCAGTAAAATGTCTGTGTAGCCTATTAAAGGTTTATCAGAGAAACAAACTACAATGTCATCCTATTCAGCACAGTAGGTGATTTTCATCACTGAAAGCAAAATCCAGGTTATGTTATAATGCAGATGAAATCTTGCACAGAATACCATAGTACAGTTTACACTCATGGGTAAAAGATAAAAGTGAGCATTTGTTTTAAGACAAGTGCATTTACTCTGCACACTGCTGTCCATCATATAAGGAAAACTGTGGTATTATGTTTAGCTCTGTTGATGTGCTGCATCAGGCACTTTGTGAAACCAGTGCGATGGCTCAAAGCAGCTGTATTTGGGCTTTTTACAGCATCGACACAACAATCTTCTCCCGTGATGGAGTGAAAACTGCCGAGGGCTCCCGAAATTTAGATTGTGAAAACAAGATGATGACATAAGCAGACTGTCGCTTCTGAAAGCCGAGATGCGGTAAAAGAAGTATTGTAAATCGCACACGGCTGAGACGTGAAACTCGAGCTGACTTCCACATTGTAGTTTATTTGAAAGCGGCCCGATGGCACAATTGTTCTGCTTTGAGCGAGGAAATTGAGCAAGGCCACTTATTTAAGCAGTGACAAGGAAATACGTAATGGGCTCATACAATGTCCAGAAAAATGCACTGTACGCCAAATTACATGACTAATAACTCTGTGAACCTGCTTATTTTTAGATGAACTTATTTTTACAATTACAGCATGGAAATGCGTCACTGAATAACCATGCATGTCATTTAAACTAGATAAACTGAAGCTTTTATTTAATATTATTCTATTATTCTTGAACAAATGTGCTTTTGCACCTCTTTTTTAAGTTGCTTTGGATAAAAATGTATGTTATGTGAATGATAAATAATTGCATTGCTGATCCAAGACAGTCTTAACATGCAGAGTACTGCAAAATTCAACACATGACCTTGCGTACACAAGTACACATGAATTAACCGGCCTTCTGGGCTTTTAAGAATGTGAACTCTTCAGTTCAATAACCATCTGTCCGCTTACGTCTGAGTTAGTCTGTTTGCTATTCGTGATTTTAAATTTTTTTATTCCCTCACTGGAAACTGTCGGGAAGCGCGGCCTATTTCACTGTGACCTTTAACCTTTTATTTGTCTCTTTGAAGAACAGCTGCACTAGTCTTACTACACACGCAACACGGGACTAATTCTGCAGCTCTGGAAAAGCAAAAACTGTTGCCTTTTGTGCGGAATGGAATAAACGGTTCTTTGTGTTTGCATTTATGAGCTACAATATTGGCATTTGTTTACGTACACCGTCTGTGCAGCATTCTGGAACAGATTGTCAAAGATAAAATGCATTTTCTGATAGTGAATTTTAAGCTCATTTGATATTAAAAACAGTTTGCTGAGAGATAATAGGGGAGAGAGCTGTGTTTGTGTGCGCGTGGGTTGGTTTCAGCACAGATGGCACCAGCCAAAAGCATAGGATGTTTAAATGTCAGGCTAAAATACCATATCCTCCTCAAAATATAGTACAGTCTCGGCCTAATTAAATTGACTCTTTTTTTTCTTTCTCTCTCTCTCTCTCTCTTTTTTAGTGAAACCACAACTTTTCAGTTTTGTTTTTCAGGCGTAATTTGGTTTATCTTTAAGCTCTTCATCTTGTGTTAAGACAAACATTCCAGGAAGCACCACTTGAACATCACCAGCGTTATTCAGAAAGCCTCTCGCTCTGGGCTTTATGTTGGGTTTTGTTGCACGCGTCAATCGCTTCTTTGTAGCTATCAATTTACAGGCCTTTCTCCGCTAGTATTTGTATTGTGCACACATTTGTAATGCAGTTGTAGTGCAGATTGGATTGCACTAATAATGCTTATCCCAAGTTTAATAGGATTAATTGATATTCCAGCTGCATTGGGTACATCAGTACAGAAATGCATATTTAAATGAATCCATCAATCATATTTTACCCTTTTAGTAACCAGTAGATGATATTCTGAGATTAATATGGGATTAAGGGATGATCCAGATTCAAAAATGTTGCTTTTTATACTTTAATTATGCGATTTTAAGTATCTCTGCAAAATATTTCACATGGTGCTGAAACAGAAAAAAATATCACTGGTAAACCATAAGATTAAGATTGTTTCCTTTGACCTTTATTACTGCAGAGAGACCATTTTAAGTCATTTTCAGGTGAGATCTGGCTGTTGGCTCGACATTAAAAACTAATCTCTGAATCTCTGATTCAAAACAACAGGTCAAAGCCACAGCATTGTGCATAAATGCATTCAGTGAAATTTTAAATTTCATCTGCTCACACTGAGATCTAAATGTTACATTTCAAAATTCACCTTAGTTGTTTTGTGTGTATTGTTTTGTGTGTGTGTGTGTGTGTGTGTGTGTGTGTGTGTGTGTGTGTGTACTCCCACCTGTGGTTCTGTGTGCTGCTTTGCTCAGACAGTAGGAGGGCTGCAGACATTTTAACGGCAGTCTCATAAACGCTCTTGCATGAAGCAAAAAGAGCAAAAAATACCAAGCTGCACACGGTGGACATTTTAGTACTTTCTGAAATGTTAAAATTGTTACCTTTTGTTTTTGATGTTCATCCTAATTCATTTTTGAGCCTTCACTCTGCATTTGCCAAAGGAAGTGAGCAAATGGCATGCCATCAAAGTTTCCATGTTTACATAAACGTCTTGCCTTCACTTAATGACCTTTATGCTATTAAATAAATCACTTATAAATGCAAAAAAAGTTCTTTATGGATATTTGAACTGCTTTTGGTTATATTATTGATTATTATAGTTGAGTTCCTCTGACTTTTTTCTCATGCATCTTTTAGGTGTCCTTTTAGACAAGTCAGTGTTGACTAATATAAGAATAATAAGGAATTTAATTATATACTTCAAAAAAAATATGTGGGTAAGAGTGGATGAGCTGTGTTGAAGGCTGGTCTTGTGTTGACTGTGAAGTTTCAGTATTGTCAGCGTGTGTAGGTGTAACTTGTTATCAGCAGTCAAAA
This sequence comes from Sinocyclocheilus anophthalmus, assembly GCA_018155175.1. Taxonomy (NCBI): domain Eukaryota; kingdom Metazoa; phylum Chordata; class Actinopteri; order Cypriniformes; family Cyprinidae; genus Sinocyclocheilus; species Sinocyclocheilus anophthalmus. The sequence continues at coordinate 24,725 of JADLZN010000061.1, forward strand.
ACAACGTATGATTTTACTCAAACTATTCGTTTTAGAGTTGTCATCATCTGTGTTGCTCATAACGCTGGGGCTACGGCGGATTTTTTGCGCGAGTTTTCGGTAAAAACTGTACCGGGTTTGTTCGATGACAATGCAAACACGTGTGCAGAAAGATTAGAAGAGTTTGCACGAAAGTGAAAAATGTTATATTTTGACACTATAAAGCATTAAATTGTGTGAGGCGCACCGCAACAAAAAAGAGCTGCTATGAAAGAGCTGAAGATGAGAAAAGTGCTGTAACATTTGTTTTGATCTTCTTCAGGAAGATCTACATCAGCACAGCCTTCATGTGTGCAGCACTCACATCTGAATTACTGCTTTCAAATGACCAGTTGTCTTTCTCAGGCTTGCACATATTTTAGTGTTCTTCTTTTTTGTCTTATTTTGTTGCAAGGAGAGAATTCGACAGTCTGCCCACGGCAGTTTTCTCCTCTTTGCCTAACCACGAAGATCATCAAACGCACTTCTTCTGTTATTCTGGCTGCCTCAAATGACTAATTCTGATCAAGTAGAAATGCAGCGTAAACCCTGTGCCTTTTTAGAGCGTCGTCATATTTTCTTTCGAAATGTGGAAATTGAGATTTTTCTGTTGTGGGATGAAAGATCTTGGGCTGAGGATCCGGGTTGTTTTGGTTTCTAAAATCCACTAAAACACTAAAATCTGAACATGGTTAAATTATCTCTAAATTGTACATTTCATTGGCTAATTTTATAGAAATATCTAAACATGCTTTAGTGAGGTATAATTGGTTTCTTCTAGAGATCTAAAGGAATACAGTTCATTGCACTGTGGCATGTTGTTTACTTTTTTTTTCTCTCTCTCTCTAAAATGATACTTTTAGAATTATTGTGCAAACTTGAATTTGGAGACACATTTGTCTTGTAGTTGTTTTTATATAAATAATCCTGAAGTCATTTTGAAACTGATGGTTTAGGTGATATTATAGAGACACAAGGGGAAATTTGCCTCTTGAGTATGTGCTCACCCACTCAGTTTCGTAGGAAAATCTTTAACCTTTTCATCAACAACGAATGCCCATTAAAAACTCAGAGAGAAAGAGAGAGAGAGAAGTCTGTTTTTCAGGCCACGAGTGTTTTGAGACTCACATCTTAAGGACAGCATTTGTGATATTCATTTCGGTTATGACTCAGTTTTGTCTCATTTGAAACTACAGATTTTACGACGATTTCATAAATTCATTTCGAAGTGTCAAATTGGGACGGCGCACAGCTGAAATTTGTCGAAGACATTTTTAGGATGTATTTCAGAGATTACAAAGCTAATTTCGGTGAACCTACTACATGAGTAGTTGATTTGAAAATGTGTTGTGTGATCTACTGGTTTTAAATTTGAGCACTTGTTTTTAAATGCTTGTTTTAAATTGATTTGATTTGATACAATCCAGCTAAATCAATATAGACACAATCACTTAAAAATACACTTATCTTTCATCTTATTATTAATGTGTATTTCAGAGCAACTCAACAGAATTAATAGAGACCTCATGCACATGTTAAACTTTTTATGTGTGACCCATTAATTATCTAATTTTAGTTCTAATTCTGGTTATGGTTAATAAACCTGCCTAATTTCTAAACAGCATAATTTAAAACACACAGTCTAAATGCATCATGTATTTTCTTTTAAAGCCCTGTTTTTCAGGCTAGAGTAGGCCTCAAGTTGTTGACCTTTTTGTCACATGAAGGTCACATGAATATATGGAGATTGAGATTTCCAGAATAAATTGAATTGGTGAATTTGTTGTTTTCTCATGAACCGTCTGCTCACACGCACACAGATATTAGCCTCTCACTTCCTGTTTAAACTTTTGTTTACCATTTGAAGGTGCTATTTTTAACCCTCTCAGCAGCGGCCGTTCAGACACTTTCTTGTGTGCTGTTTCTCTCATTGTTGGTATTTTTTTGCATTGAATAAAACAAATGTAAATTCTCATGCTCCCTTTGACAAATACTCTTTGACCTCAATTGAGAGAAAAACACACCGCCTCTGAAGTCTGTCAGCTCCCACACGACCTCTAAAAGTGACTGTAGACGGTCTGAATAATAATTCCTATAACTTTATCAGAAGCACAACGAGCTGATAAATAACTTGGAAGAAAATAGATTGCGATCTGCTCAGTGTTCCTTAATGCAGCACGTCAGAGAGAATAGTGTTTGGTGAATTAGCGGCGTGAAGGCGATGAGAAACCGCGTGTTGTCTTTCTCACTGTCTGACTAACTTCTGTAGTGCTTTGTGGTGAGTTAAACTCAGATACTGCACAAATTTGACTAAGATTTAGTGTAAACTTGACTTTGTCTCCATTGTGTCGTAACCTCTCCTTCTCTGTCTCATCCAGATGATTAAGCGCACATTTCTGATTGAGATCTGGCAGGAACCTTTGTGCATGAAGAAATTTCTCGCCTACCATCCACCTACGGGACTGGTGCTTTTTCAGACAGCTCGTCTTTTTTCCTCGGCTCACGCTGGAGACGATTACTAATCACCGTTTGCTAATTTGGAACTCATTTATCAACTGGCCTAGAGTAATAGATATGAGATGAAGCTTGCGTCAGCATGCGATACACATCATGTTATGACAGCTCAGCAAAGACTTGTTTGCCTATATTCCCCTCGAGTGTCCGGTGTCCCGGCCGTAAAGCTGTATATTTGCTCTTACATCATCTACAGCACAAATAGCATGGCAATTATTAATGTTAAAGTGCATCTTCAGAGCTAAAGGTTACGTATTTGCGATGACAGTCCTTTTAGGATGTTTCTTAAATCTCCTGTTCAAACTATTTGAATTTTCACACCCTACGGTAAATGTGTTATGCATTCTTACTGGCATATGCAATTGTTTTATATGTTGAAACAGGATTTTCATCTCACAAGATTAGTGATTCATAATGTACGCTACAATTCAAAATATATTTTTAAAAAGCTTTTGAACAACATTGAACATCAACATAATGTAGTCAATGTGATACAAGGGTGTCTAAAATTGACAATTTATATTTTCAGTTCATGCCCTCTCATACATGTATTATTTTTATAAAAAGGTTGCCCCTTCATGTCACATCTGTTACAATATTGTATATTTCAGCATTAAAGGAAGGACCAATCCATGAGTGAAAAAGCCATTGTCTCACATAATTAAAAACAATAAATCAAAATGCATGTGCTGAAATACTGACAATTTTGCATTCGCTTATTTTTTTAATTAAAAATATTTATATTAGGTCATCTAATGCAGTGGTTCCCAACCCTGGTCCTTGAGGCACCTCAACACTGCACATTTTGTCTCCTTTCTCTGACACCAGTTTCAGGTCTTGGAGTCTCTACTAATGAGCTGATGACCTGAATCCGGTGTGTTTGATTAAGGAGACATGCAAAACCTGCAGTTTTGGAGTGCCTCCAGGACCAGGGTTGGGAACCACAGATCTAACGCACCGAATTAATGATCAAAAGCACCATGATAAATGAAAACTCCTCAACCCATAAGAGTAGCGTTTTAAAAGGTCTCTCCTTACAGTATTCGTCAGCGCAGGCCGAAACCGAGAGGCTTGTTTGCACTCGGATCTTTAAAGAATAACCACGAGGAGAAATAGAGACATTAATCTCACTCACGCCTCAATTAACAGGTCAAAGACTCGCTCGCTAGTAACCTGCGGAGCGGCGTGAATATTTAATGGACAGGGACGCCGTGTTGTTGAAGGGTGTGAGTGCTTGCGTCAGGAGTTTCTCGTAACCTGCCATTGCTTTTTGTGGGACGTAAGTGCATTGTGCTCATATTGCAGTAAAACTCTTGTTGATACGGTGGTTTAAACAAAATCAGATTCAAAAGTGACATGCAATATTCAATCATGCACATGTTTAATCAACGTGTTACTTTGCCATTTCCTGTAATTATTTGTGAAATGTATTAGCAATTTATGACTGAATTGTCCTCGACACCAATTTTTGTTGTTGTAAAGTTACGTCCATATAAATTTATGTCTATAGCAACATGTGTTTTGTGTCATAGCTAACTATCTGTGTAATCAGCATCAAGTGCTCCGTTTTATAACACTTCTTTGATACTACTTTGAATCGCCCCACATGAAGTTGTGTATATTGTGTTTGGTCTGGTTGCATGTGTACATAGTCTTTGTGTGGGCCAACGACTCACTGTGTGTGTGTGTAAGTATCTAGGCACACTCGGCCGCAGTGTCGGGTTTCCCATCAGGCCCTGAGAGAGCTTTTCTGCCTGTTATCTCTTTAGTCACGAGCAGCACCGTCCCCTCCAGCGCTGACAGAGAGACGGGTGCGAGCCTCGCCTTCACTCCTACTCAAACGCTTCCTCACGCCGCGCTCATTCTACACTCTTACTTCACTAGTTGTTTTGTGAGCAAAGACTGAATTAGCACAAGATCAAGGTTATTGCTCAGACCATGCACTTTCCTACTCGAACTTATATAGATTGGTTTACTGTCTGTAGTTGTTTCTACATTATTTTTTTCTGCCTCAATTCATTGGTCCTTGCTGGAATGTGAGATCATAGTGAATATATTTTGATTACGTATTGTGCTATTGTATGCAAACTGAGTACACTTTAATATTTACAGGGGCCCATTTTTTCAGGACAAACAAAAAAGCACACGAAACTCTCCATTTTGTTCTCCTTTAATCTCACTGTGGTGTAGAAGAAATATCGCTTGTGCTTTTTCATTGGACAGACGTATGACACTCTCTTACATGTGTATGTATTTATGTATTTATTTATTAATTTATTTAAATCAATTAGTAAATACATTTTTTTACCTTATTTATTTATTACGTTTTTTAATTTATTTTAATTAATAGTTCTAATTTATTTTCGATTGTTTCATTTCTTTTTTTAATTATTTATATAAATGTTTACATTTATATGAATTTTATTTAGTTTTATAGCGTGTTTAATCTAATCAGAAATCTCTCACCTGTGTCCATCGGGGGCGTATATGTGTTCTTCAAGGATGTGGGCTTTTATACGTTTCTCAGCCATTAACCAACAAAGTGCTTGATCAATGACTTTGTAGAGGGGGACTAACACACGATCATGTGGTTGAAGTTGAGAAGTAGACAGCCGCCATGCACAATGCAAATTAAACACTGTGTGGGTTAATATGTATTTGTTTTTGACATCATTTTCTAGCACAGGTTGTACCGCTGCTTTTCCGTTGAATCGCGATTGCCACAAATGATTTGTTTTTGCCACCTTCACCTTCTCTGTAGCAAAGACAAATCCAATGTGTAGTGTTTTAATAGCTGCATGGTTTTGCTGTAGTAAAGATCAAAATGAGACTTTTTAGCATTCATATTGTCATCTTCGAGAAAAAAAAAAACTTAATCTCAAATAAAACTGTCCTTTATAGTTTCAGAATGGTACTTTTTTTTTAGAGCTCTTAATATGAAACATCTTACTATATGCCATAACATTTAAATATTGACTAGTTAAAGCATGACTCTTCCAATAAGATTTTTCTCAAGTCATTTAACGTTTTTGTGCTGAGGTTAACTAGATTATCATCTTAAAGCCCTAATCATTTTTTATGAAAATCCTAGTCATAAAACATGTCAGGTGGCATTATTTCAATACGTGCTGACGTGACTTATTTAGACTGCTTGTAATATGAGGTTTAAGTATTATATTCCTGAAAATGTGCACATGCACGACTAAATTTGAATGATCTCACTGGTCAAATAATGTAGGTTCCTTCCCAACTGACAAATACGTTCAAAAACATAGTACTAATGTTCCCATAATTCTGAAATGTTACATCTGACTTCTCTGATCACTTCAAAACGTTTCTTTTATGTTTTTTTCTTGGTTATGTGAATGTTAATGGAACATTCCATTTGATCATTTTGCAAAGATTATGGTAATGTTACTTTTGAATGTTCTCTGAAAGTTCTTAAACATTTAAAAACCATTGGATGAATGTCCAACTACAACTTTATTTTTTTATTTTTTTAATGTTCCATGAACAATATAATTGTCTATGCTAATGCTTTGAAAACACTATTAAATATTAAACTCTCCAGATGATATGTTCGAAGAACGTTTTTACTAACGTTTTATTAAGTTAAAGAAACATTATTTCTAGATGTTCTAGATGTTTGTTTTTTTTAATGCCCTAAAGTGTATGAATGTTTTATTAAATGAGCATGCAAACATTATGGGACTGTTATTTTTGACAAGCAACACTTAAAAAACATTAGATCACCGTCCAACTAAAGCATTTCAGAAATAAGATGTTCCGTGAATCATATAGATGTTGTTGTTGTTGTTTTGTTCTGTTAACATTGGAAGAGCATTTGTTCATAACTTTTGAGTGAACCTTGCAAGAACGTTAACCAAAGATCCGAGAGCGTTTCTTGTTTTTGACCTTTAAAAGCAAACAAGATCAACTCCTATATTCTAAAAGTCTAATCCGTGGCGGTCATTATGTTCTCTGTGCTTGTGTCTGTGTGTAATGAAGTCCGCCCGCTCGCTCTTGGAACAAAGAGACTTCTCTCACTCATGACTCTGTGGATCGGGGAGGAGGGGGTGGGAAAGAAAACACAAAAAAAGCAGAAACGGGGGCTGTTGAGGGCACGGCCTCAGGCCCTGAAACCTCAGCCCTGCTATTACTGCACGTCTACAGAGAAACGCTCACAGACAGGTGTCTCTCTCCCTCTCTCTCCTGACGTTTACTTCAGTCGTTCTGGAAGTTAACTGAAGTTTGTGTGCTTTTGTGCAGGTCACGGCGAGGAGAGACAGAGCAGTGACTGTCGTCCAGCAGAATGGCGTCAGACGTGGGCCGCAGCACTTGAGGTCAGCCGTTCACTCAGCGCACAGTGTTTATTCTGCCTTCAGGTCCTCCTGGGAAGTTCCTACTTAAGAGTTCGGAAGTCATAATTGTGATGTGATTTTGCTTGAAATAATACGGATGAGTTGAGCATATTTATGTGTGTCTTTAACCCAGCTAAAAAGGGAATGTTCACAGAACTTGCTTAGAAAGTGTTCATTAACTTTTATAAATTTCCCAAAACTTTAGCACAAAATATTATGATAAATCTTTCATGGAACGTTTAATTTCCCAAAAAATCTAATGTTTTCTTTTTAAATGTTAATTGGTTTCGGAATGTTCCGAGAACATTGTTCCAATAATGTTTGCAAAATGATCAAATGGAACGTTTTGCACTAAAAACTGAAATATTTGGATGTTTGGAATTCTGAAATAGTTTTTATTACTTAATGGGAACGTTATCAAAGCATTCTTTGAAGATTTTTGTTTGCTGGGAACTTGCGAAGCCGTTTTAGTTCCAGTGCAACAACATTAAGAGGAAATGATGCACATTAGGTGTGATTTAAGCTTTATGTATTTTATTACTCGTGTGTAACCGTATATAATGATTGAAAATGTTTTTTTTTTCCTTTATCACAAAATGTTTACAAGTTAGATTTACATTAAATCCACATTCACAGTCTTGGTTCCAGATGTATATTTCTCACTCATTTTCTATAAAGGGATTTATCAAAAAAACAAACAAACTTTGAGTTTTACGCCATTAAAACTTCAAAGACCAGCCAGCTTAAAGATAGCAGAAGTCGGTGTGATTTCAGTTTTTGAGGAAATTGTCTACTCATAAAATATAATAAAACTCTTGACTTGATTTGTTGTTTATTATACATCATATTAAGTATAATACAAATATTAAGTATAATTTTATTAAGGATGGTACAACTGTATTTGAATAGTTCATATATATAAATAATTGAATTTGTTATTTGAATTCATATTTATTTATTTTTCGATAACGTTCCACGAAAATGGCCTTGAAATCACTGATTTACAACTTCTGCAGAAGTACGTGTTTTCAGACACGTGTTTGATCCGTCGTCTATTGAGAAGACGAATGGATTGTACTTCTGGAACCCAATTGCTGTGTTCTATAGCAACTAGCTTCTGCTGTCATTTTATCATCAACACCAACCCACCGAAAAAGGTCGGGGCTCTTATAAAATCCCATGTTTCTCATTACTAATTACGACATCCTGGCAAATATGACTGTGACATGACTTGAAGACAGCACGGTTTATTTAGTTTCAAGCTAAACTGCTGTGGACTTGTAAAGACAAACAACAGAGCAGCACTGCCAAACTAGCTGAAGTATTGTTGATGAGCCGATGCACTTATCACTGGCAATAAATGTTTCCCTGAAAAACACGATCAGTTTGACATTTGTCTTTTTCTGTGGTCAGACTTGTGACTGTTTATTTTAACGGTGTGTTTACGTTGAGCTGTCCTCCTACGATCTGTCTGCCAGTCGCGAACAGAGCGGTTGAGTTGTGGTTTATGTGCGCAGTGCATTCCCAGAGTCTGTGTGTGAGGACACGTGTAACGCTCTCTCAAATGTCACTCACACATGAGATGTGAGCTTCATGTTGTTGACATACAAAAACTGCCTAATTGAAACATTTCTGCAGTTTGTGCCATTGCATTTCTGCTTGCCTTGATTTTAGCACGATGCATTTCCTGAGTGTGACCATTAATAGATTTTTGTTTTTGGTTTTTGTTATTCGACCAGCATGTTAATCAAAACTAATTTTGCAGGGCTATTTTAAGTGTACTAAAAAACCTCAAACAGTTTATTTATTATTTACATGTGCAAGTGTAATTGCAAAATGTGTTTTGATTTTTACATTTAGATCTTGATTTAAGATAGCAATTTATTATCTTGATTTAAGTCTGCAGACGTGCTTGTGCATGCATCTGCATTCAATTTGGATTATGCAGATGTCATATTTAGTCCTCCCACTATTAACACTAATGGGTGTCGGTTAAATCAAGCGGTTGAATCATGAGTTTTGCATAAATGTTAAAAGTCAGATACAGACTTATGGGTTAAGGTCACCAAAGTATTTGTGACTTTAGAGTGAGTCATTGTTTGTTAAAATAAGAAGAGTGTCGTTGGTTCTAAATGGGTGGTTAGTAGATGATAAAAATGTTTTACATGTGTAGGTGAAGAAAACAAAGTGGGTTGAGATTCAGAATACTATTTGAAAAGTGGATTTTTCACAGAATGTTTGCCAAACAAACAAAACATTTCTTTTCTTTGAAGGTTTTATTCTTGTCTCGTTTGTTTGGTTTTTATTGGTTTTTCATTAATTTTCTCAGCTTGTGTTTAGGGCTTGTATCCGTCATAAATTACTTTGATATACCACATCTATGAGTAAAAAATAAAAATAAAAAATACTAAAAAATAAAAAAAATTAATGTATATACTGATTATTCATTATATATACTATACAGTTGTGTATTAATATTATTTGACACATTTTTAACTCAAATTACTTTGATGCATATTAATGCCACTAAGGTTTATATTTCCCCTAAATGTCAAACACCATAACATAAACTTTTATGAATTTTCGAGTTTTTGTTTCATATTTTTTCTCATCATCAAGACAATTTTAAACGCAGACTCTGTAACTGAAAAACCGGAACTTATGTTCCTATTTCCACTATAAACCACAATCTATGATTATAAAAAAAAAATATAATTTGTTATGAAATACTTTTATTATATATATATATAAATAAATCATAAAGGTTGTATATTAAATAATAAAAATGCAAACTTATCATAAAGTGTTATGGGACTTTCATAGAATTATTTCTCAGCTTCGGTTTTTCTTATCATAAATTTAATAAAAGACAATTTGACAATGAATGACTTTATTATATAATATTATTTTATTAATCTTATTATAAAAGTAAATATGTGTGTGTGTGTGTATTTAGAACATTTTATTTTTAACTCAAATAAAGCCAAATGAAAGCTTTTATGCATATTATGTCATATCCTATAACTGATGTTGACATTTTCCATAAATGTCAACACATCATAAAGTGATTTTGTTCGGTGATAAGCAGCATGTGTAACCGGTGGTCTCAGTGCTGAGGGCTTCAGATCGGGGCTCTGTTGGGTGGGTCACCTCAGGACACGAAGGCTCTGGGTCTTTGCCAGGATCATGAGCTACTAACCAGCGGCTCCCTGCTGATCACAACACTTACTGTATATAGAGCTACAGGTGCTGCCACACCAGAAAACTCATCTGACCTTTAATCAACTACTGTAGGATGTCGAAACTGATGAAAAAAATGCTTTTTTCTCACATTTCCATATGCTATTATGATAAAAGCGCACTATTCCTTTTTAATTCTCTACATTGCGTTAATGTGTCCGTTCATAGGCACCAAACGACATTTGTTTTCCTTGCTTTCCTTGAAAAACAAACCAGGAAGTTTATTAGTTTAATTGAGGGAGTAATTAATGGGTAAACTTGTAATCATGCTTGCTTACCCTCAAGACAAAAACATCCTGTAGACAGGCCTGCTCGTGCTACAGCAAATGTGGGCAGATTGATCTGATACTTTGCTTTCTTAAAATTGTTCTTAATGTCTCCAGCAGCAGGTGCAGAGCAGATTTTGCATGGAGAGGGTGAAACTGCGCAGCTGCAGACGCATGTCAAGATTTTGCTGTCGTACCTTAAGGTTATAGGCAAATTTCCTCTGGAGCTTCATTTGACATTTACTGGACTTTTGCATTATCTGACTGTTTATATCACAGGAGAAACATACCTTTATGGGCACTGCTGTAGAATTACAGTGTCTTATTCAGCTCAAAAGCATGTGAAATAGCACTTTTTTTTAATTGCAGGTGTATTATTCGACGTCAGTAATTTGCAACACAATGTTTGACATGAAACTTGTAATAAAATCAGGAACTAGCTCTATTTTAGAGGTATGGGTGAAACATTTCTCGCAGTGGACAAAATTAGACACGTGCGGGAAAATACTGATGAAAACCCCCTGAAATACTGTTAGTATCAACCAAAAATGATATTTTATGTGTTTTAGTATCTTTCACATGCATATTTTTATGTATACATGCCACTGAGTATCTAAAAATGAGTTCTAGAAAGTTTTTTAGACTAGAGGAATTTCACTATACAAGTTTACAAGTGAATATTTCTGAAACACTTTTTCATTACATATTGTTATTATAAAGTATTAGGTTTTTATCAGCGTCACAGTTTGAGTAAAAATGTAATTGAAATTAATTTATTAATTTATTAGTATTTTTGTTTGTATTATTTGTGCTCCTGAAAATAATATCGGTATCAACCAGAGATTATATTTAGTTTTAATGTTTCACATATTTTTATATATACAAACTAAATAAGAAATTTAGATCAGTGAATATTTCAATATTTGCTTAAACTAATGAAATTCAATGCACCCGTTTTTCAAAAAGTGCATTTTTTAAATTAAATACTTTTTTAAATCACAAATTACATGATCAGCATATCAAATTTAATTGAAATGAATGATGCATTATGATTAGTTCATTTCTTTTTTTTAATTTGTTTTATGTGCTTATGTATCCCTAAAAATACTGTCAGTATCCATATTTAATTTTTAATATGTATGCACACCACTGAGTATCTAATAAAAAAAAAAACTAATTTACATCAGTAAACCAAAACATTTTAGAATTTTTATGAACTAATGAAATTCATTACACAAATGTATAGTTTATGTATGAATACTTTTTGATTACAAATAACATAATTTAAATGTAATTTTAAATGATCTTTCACATAAATATTTTTATGTAAACACAACACCAAGTATCTAAAAATAATTTCGATAAGTAGCCTAAACAAAACATTTTAATATTTAATATTATCAGCATAACAATTTGAGTGAAAAAATGTGCTGATATTAGTAAATTAGTATTAGAAATGGTTTGTCTTTAATGTGCTTTAATAGAAGCAAGAAAATCTGAACTTCTACATTGGGGGGGGTTTTGACATTTATCTTCATGTACGAACTGAAAACTAAACAACTGAAAAAGCAAGCATATGGATCATAAGCTCCTGGTTCACGAGCGCATTCTGCCCACTCGTGTCTTCCTGACCACACCCTCTGTTGTGAGTCGGCAAAAAATACAGGAAGTTGTTTCATTACACAATGCCTACTACCTGTTCCCAGTTTTTCTTTTTTCACATGCTACTGTAAATCTCTTTGGCAAAGCTTTTTCCTGATGTTCTAGGTACATTTTAGCACCATCACGTAAAACACAATCCAGTGTCATAACCATTATCTTATCTGGCGAGAGGCGAGAAGTCAAGGTCAGCTGAAGCCGAGCGACATCGGGAACAATGAGAAGACGAGAGTCATAAAAGAGCTTGACAGATGTGTTGGAGCCAAAGCATGTGTGATACAGATATGATGAATATCTGTTTACAGGCCACCGGGAGTCACTTCACAAAGACTGTGGTGACTCACGTCCGTCTGGATGCCATCCTGCTCGCCTCGACTGGGGCTAAGTCAAGCGTCGGCGCCTAAAGCTGTCAGGCCTTCAAATCCCCTGCATTTAACCACCTTAATGCCTCCAGGTCGTGTATTTAAACAGGAGGGGCAGAAATGAAAAGGCCTGGGTGCAAAAATGGCAGTCAAAGGGGCAAAATTGCTTCAGATATTAAGGATGTTTGTATAGTGAATTTATCATTTTTTTAAGCTATCCAACATATTAAATGCTACTGTTCAAAAGTTTGTGGTCGGTAACATTTTTAAATGTTTTTGAAAGAATGCTCACCAAAGCTGCATTATTTGATCAAAAATACAATAAATTGTAAATCTATTACAATTTTTAAAACAGAAACTGTTTTTCCCTTTGAAAATATTGTAAAATTAATTAATTCCTGTGAGGCAAGGCGATAGTTTTAGCATTATTACCCCAGTCTTCATGTTCATCCTCAGAATAATTTTAAATATGCTGATTTGCTGCTCAAAAACATTTCTTAATCCTGTCAAAAAACAGTTTTGTTTTGGGGGGGGGTGGGGGTGGGGGGGGGGGTTTTTTTGTGCCTGGCTTATCTATTTTTGTGTATGGCCTGTGATAGCTTTTTTTTTTTTTTTTTTTTTTCAGATTTCCTTTTATGAACATTGCCGTTAAAGCAGCAATTTTATCCTTCATCATAAATATTTTGTAACTTATAATTTCATTTCTGATAAATTGTACTGCATCCTTGCTGCGAATAAAATATGAAATTTATTTAAAATAATATTACATTTCCATATATTTCTAACAATATGTTTAGATTTAATAGTTTGGATAGTAAATATACCCCATACTATATATTATCTAATATTAATATTATTCTAGTTGATATATATATTAGTCTATATATATAACAGATGGAACCCAGCCCACCATGTATTTTGTTGTGAAAAGTGGGACTCCCATAGGCTACTGGTTTTTTATACTGTACAGACCGTATATTCTATTGCCCTACACCAACCCTACCCCTAAACCTACCTCTTACAGGAGACTTTGTGCTATTTCATATTTTCAATACACTCCATTCTGTGTTATTTATAAGCGTTTTGAAAAGTGGGGACAGGGGGTAATGTCCTGAAAAGTCACCTTCTCCTTGTAATACCTATGTAAAACCTTTGTCATTATACAAATGTATGTCCTCATTTGTCCCAAAAACGCGCACACACACACACACACATACTATATCTTTCTTACTGACCCCAAACGTTTTAACAGTAGATGTTTTTGTAAAAAGAAAAAATGTTATCTCTAAAAACAAGCAGTAAAAATCTGTAGTTTTGACTGGACTGTCTATGCAACAGCTGAGAGTGATCAGATCAATTAGGAAAAAATGCCCTGAGAGTCAATTCTGGAACGCAACATTTTTTTCCTTTTAATAAAGTCAATTTCCGTCACTGCTGTACATCATCTCACCACATGTTGTTTGGGAGGGTTTCAAGAAAAATTCTCCTCGCTCATCCAGAAACAAACTCCAGCAAATTCAGTTGTCAGACATGACTGGACGGGACTGGCTTCTATGGTCAGACAAAATTTAAAAAAGAGCTTTTTGGCAGCAAACACACCAGATGCATTTGGTGCAAACAGGGATAAAAGTACCCCATGCCCACGGTTACATATATTGCTGGATCTTTAATGTTGTGGGCCAGTTTTACTGCCGGAGGTCCTGGACGTCTCGTTCAGATGCATGGCATCTTCTATCAAATACCAACAGATACAAAATCTAAACCTGACTGCCTCTCTTAGAAATCTTATAATGGACCATGTTTGGATCTTCTATTCTATTTCAGCCACCGGAAACACCAGAGCCACAGCCCCGCTCACCAGAAACATTATCCCTCTCTCCAGCTTCTCTACTTCTCTACTCTACTTCTAAGCTTCTCACAGAAAATGGAGGAGCTGGTTTATGCTGGGACCAAACTCTCCCACTCTTTTGCTGCAAGCCCCAGATATCAACTAAAAAACGGCGTGCCCCACAACCACCAAAGCCTGTGGGCCCAGCTCGTCTTCCTCCTCCTGTGAGAGCTCTCCGGCCGCTGCCACAACGCCAGGGCCCAAACCCTCCATCTGCTGTAGGTGAACCAAAAACAACTGATAACAGCTCTCAGTGATATGTGTCGGGTCCCCGCTATAATAGCAGCAACATTCACAAATGTTTACAGAACAAGCGGGAACCCAGTGTGCCTGTAGTTTTCTCTATTTCTGTTTTATCACGTGATAGAAAGTCTAAGGCCTTCTCAAGCCATACGGCTGAAAAAAAATCCATTTTTCCAAGAAACATGACCCGGCTGACTGCCATTATAGAGCTTGGAAGAGCCAGGACATTTTTTTATTTAACTCCGATTGTATTCGTCTGAAAGTAGAAAGTCATATACATTTAGGATGGCTTGAGGGTGAGTAAATAAAAGGATAATTTTAATTTTTGGGTGAACTAACACTTTAAAGACGCAGTTGTGTGACGTGTCCCAAACGCAAATTGCTTGTAAATATAAAAAGGCTGGTAAAAGATTGCTCATGTCTGATTAGGCCAAGACGTTTAAGTTAGGGCACATAACAATGCTGTTCATCTTGATTAACTTGTGCCTTCATATATGATGTCAAGAATGCCTGCCAGGAATGAGAAAGATCAAATCAATTCCTCAAGTCTCTGATTTCACACCCCAGATGAGCATCTGCTTTACTCAAAGTCAGTCAACCAGCTCACTTTCTTTTGAATGCAAACCCATGAAATGACATTTCCCCAGCTTACAAAAAATGTTACAAGAACGTTTCACTAATGTTCCCATTAAGTTATGAAAACATTATTTCTGAATATTCTCTGCCATTTTAGGTTGTTATAAAACTTTTTTTTTCTTGATAATGTGAATTGTGGAGAAAACATTACGGGAATGTTTTTCTCTATTTTATTATTTTGCAAACATTATGGGAATGTTATTTTTGAATGTTCTGAAACAAGTAGTAAGATTAAAGAAATAAATATATTTAGCCTTTTGCCATTTTCAAAAAACATCTAAAAGACGATCGATCACCATCACCTGACCAATTAATACTAGTTTTAACCATCGATTCTACTCGTTTGGTCCTAATTATAACATAAAAAAACAACCCCCTTGCTAGTGCACTGTGCTAGACTAACTAACTTTCACAGCACTTTAAATAGGTGCTCTCTCCTTGTCTGATTGTCCTCATTTTGTAAGTTGCTTTGGATAAAAGAGTCTGCTAAATGACTAAAAGTAGAATGTAAATGTAAATGTAAATAAACATAGAAAGGAAAACATCATTTGCGTAGTGCATAATTTGGCATAAATTTCAACTCATTTCTTACACCGTGTCTGCACCGGACGCGACAGTTGTCGTGCCACGCCGCATTGGCTAAAGTCTGTCTACACTGGACGCGAAAAAAAAGCGACCATTGAAAATCATTTGAAATCAAAAACCAACAATCACTATTTCAGTACGTCAAGAGACGCAACAGCATTTTTCTGTCGAGATTTGTCGTCCCCGCGGCCGCATCCAGTGTAGACAGCATCACTGATTATAAGGAGTTCCATAGTATTTTGTCGCGCTGCACCACTCGCGTCCGGTGTAGACACTGTGTCAGACACGTCACTAAACATTTCTTAATGTTAATCTACATCAGTAAATCTAAACCGGTTTTATAGTTTGTGTTTCTCCAGACGCCACAGGTGTGATGTGAGTTTCTGTTGCCTATAAAATGAAACTCTTGCCTGACACTCCTGTTCCTTTAAACATATTTCACTAATGATGTTGGAGAGAATCAGTGAGACCGCACACCACTCCTCAACGAGACACACGATCTGAACACATGTAGAAACCAACCAAAAGACGGGCTGATGTAAGAGTCAGACTTGTGGTTCAGTTCTGACACACAAACTACACAAGTTGTTCTATATGGCAGCAGAAATAGCTAAAAACTTACAACCCGAATTTCGGAAATGATGGGACGTTTTTTAAATTTGAATAAAATGAAAACTAAAATAATTTCAAATCACATGAGCCAATATTTTATTCACAATAGAACATAGCAAATGTTTCAACTGAGAAATTTTACAATTTTATGCACAAAATGAGCTCATTTCAAATTTGATGCCTGCTACAGGTCTCAAAATAGTTGGGACGGGCAGGGCCACATTAAGACCTCACTGGGCCCTGGGGCTATGACTTACTGCAGGGCCCCCCATCACAATAATGAGATATATATATATATATATATATAAGATATATATATATATATATATATATGTATATATATACAGTGGGTACGGAAGTATTCAGACCCCCTTAAATTTTTTTGTTATATTGCAGCCATTTGCTAAAGTTATTTAAGTTAATTTTTTTTCCTCATTCATGTACACACGCACCGCATATTGACAGAAAAACACAGAATTGTTGACATTTTTTTGCAGATTTATTAAAAAAGAAACCTGAAATATCACATGGTCCTAAGTATTCAGACTCTTTGCTCAGTATTTAGTAGAAGCACATTTTGATCTAATACAGCCATGAGTTTTTTTTTGGGAAAGATGCAACAAGTTTTTTTTGGGGATCCTCTGCCATTCCTCCTTGTAGATCCTTTCCAGTTCTGTCAGGTTGTATGGTAAATGTTGGTGGACAGCCATTTTAGGTCTCTCCAGAGATGCTCAATGGGTTTAAGTCAGGGCTCTGGCTGGGTCATTCAAGAACGGTCACAGAGTTGTTGTGAAGCCACTTTTTCGTTATTTTAGCTGTGTGCTTAGGTCATTGTCTTGTTGGAAGTTAAACCTCCGGCCCAATCTGAGGTCCTGAGCACTCTGAAGAAGGTTTTCGTCCAGGATATCCTGTACTTGGCCGCATTCATCTTTCCCTCGATTGAAACCAGTCGTCCTGTCCCTGCAGCTGAAAAACACCCCCACAGCATGATGCTGCCACCTCCATTCTTCACTGTTGGGACTGTAGTGGACAGGTGATGAGCAGTGCCTGGTTTTCTCCACACATACCGCTTATAATTTAAGGCCAAAAAGTTCTATCTTGGTCTCATCAGACCAGAGAATCTTATTTCTCACCGTCTTGGAGTCCTTCAGGTGTTTTTTAGCAACTCCATGCGGGTTTTCATGTGTCTTGCCCTGAGGAGAGGCTTCCGTCGGGCCACTTTGCCATAAAGCCCTGACTGGTGGAGGTGCTGCAGTGATGGTTGACTTTCTACATTTTTCTCCCATCTCCCGACTGCATCTCTGAGCTCAGCCACAGTGATCTTTGGGTTCTTCTTTACCTCTCTCACCAAGGCTCTTCTCCCCCGATAGCTCAGTTTGGCCGGACGGCCAGCTCTAGGAAGGGTTCTGGTCGTCCCAAACGTCTTCCATTTAAGGATTATGGAGGCCACTGTGCTCTTAGGAACCTTAAGTGCAGCAGAAGTTTTTTGTAACCTTGGCCATATCTGTGCCTTGCCACAATTCTGCCTCTGAGCTCTTCAGGCAGTTCCTTTAACCTCACGATTCTCATTTGCTCTGACATGCACTGAGCTGTAAGGTCTTATATAGACAGTTGTGTGGCTTTCCTAATCAAGTCCAATATGTATAATCAAACACAGCTGGACTCAACTGAAGGTGTAGAACCATCTCAATGATGATCAGAAGAAATGGACAGCACCTGAGTTAAATATATGAGTGTCACAGCAAATACTAATACTTAGGACCATGTGATATTTCAGTTTTTCTTTTTAATAAATCTGTAAAAATGTCAACAATTCTGTGTTTTTGTCAATGTGGGGTGCTGTGTGTACATTAATGAAGGAAAAAAAATTAACTTAAATGATTTTTAAATGGCTGCAATATAACAAAGAGTGCACAATTTAAGGGAGTCTGAATACTTTCCGTAACCCCCCTGTATATATATATATATAATTATATATAATATATATATTATATATAATTTATATCTATATAACTAGGAGGTTTAATACTATACATTTTTTTTGATCACTGAATTTCATAATCTTGTTATCTTGCTCAAGTAAAACCAAGCTTACTGAACAAGTAAAATCACAAATTACAAAGACTTTAAAAAATGAATAAGAAATATTATATTGTATAAAGTAAATGTACAAATAGACTGAATAGTCTTCACTGTAGAAATTCAATATACATTAATTCTTACTTATTTTACAAAAGAGATTCAGTCAAGGACAGAGAGTGATTTTTTTTCTGATGTTTGATTTACATTATTGACACAAATGGCAACAGCAGCTACTGTATATTAGGCTGCATTATAATTCACCCAAAATTACAATATACTGTTGTTGTTCTAAACTGTATTAGTTTCCCTCTGCTGTCGAACGCAAAAGAATATATTATGTAATATATAATATTTTGAACAATACTGGTAACCAAAAGAAAAAAAAAACACTATTGGAGTCAATGGGGACCAGAAACTTTCTGGTTATGAACATTCTTCAAAATATCTTCTGTTTTGTTGAGGAGAACAAAGAAATTCATACAGGTTTAAAACAAATTGAGAGTGAGTAAATGATGACAGTATTTTCATTTTTGGGTGAAGATCATATAATGCCATGATCTCATATAGCCTACACATGCTTTATCTTTAACTATTAACGTTCATTTAAGACACAAATAACTGTGTTTACGAGGATACTCGCAAAGACGGGTATTTTGACACATAACTATGTGTATTTGAACTTTTAAGCACACGGCGTGAAAAAGAACTCCAGTTTAGTCAGGCGCTGTATGAGCAGGTGCCCACCGCATGTATCAGGCTGAAACAGTCTTAACATGCGCATTTACCAACAAGAATTCTGCCCCGCTGCTTAATGCCCAAGAATAGTTACAACCATTTGTTTTTAAACCACAATGCTTAAAATGCATTTAA
>JADLZN010000062.1:0-85900 GCA_018155175.1 Sinocyclocheilus anophthalmus
GTAGAATGAAAGTCAAGGGGTCCAACACAATCACATCATACCTCATTGAGATTCATTGTAGGGACAAAAAAAAACCTGGGACATTTTTTATGAATATTCTAAATAGATGTGTTACAAAGAAAGGCATACAGGTTTAGAATGATGTTAAGGTAAATAAATGATGACAATTTACACTTTTGGGTGAATTATAACTTTAAGAGAGAAACTGGCACAAGAGGTGTAATAACGGCTACTTGATATATGTTAAAGTGCACTTATAATTTTCATCTACAAGTTCATAATTTTATTTTTGGGGTCTGCTAGAAAACATTTACATGATTTAAAGTTCATAAAACATTTTTTTCCTCACACTGTACATTGCTGCAGCACCTATTTTCACCCTCTGCCTGAAGCATCCGTTGTAGTTCCAGTGTCTTTAAAGCCTGACTTTTCGAAAACCCCAGTGTGCTTTGATTGGTCTGTTGTGATTGGTCAACCATTTGGAGCATGTGTCAGAAATGAAATGCCCCTTACCATAATCAGGTTTCAGCTCCAGAGGCTTCATGTGCAGCAGTAAAAAGGATTAAATCTATGAATCTATGGTAACTATGGCTTCGGGTTTGGAAGTTCATACAATTTTTTGCCCACGTAGCGGAAAAAAGCATCTCCTTCACTTAACCAACTTGTTTTCTTGAGGGTGGGCCAAAGCAGCCAGTAGGTGGGCATTATGGAAATATGTAACATGCTGATGTAGCTAAACCATGTAAATAACTGCAAAAAACATAGCGTGTTGATTTAATGCATACTTGCCGGACATCCTTCAAGACCCTATAAAAGCTGAGTCCCCTGAGGAGAAAGAAAGAAAGATCTCCTTCAACTTATAGAGTGTGAAAGGACTGTTGTTGGAAGAGGCTGGATTTGGGTGGCCAAAGTCTGAGCAGAACAGATGTATTCTTACTAACCTTTGATTAACCTCTGCTCCCCCATCTAGCTTTCATCAACTCCTTGAGCTCAATTGTGGTTTCTCAGCCTGGGCACAATCGCATCCACCTTGGGGATCTACCAAGGCTATGCTGAAGGCGACGGCGTTCCCACTTTCATTTCATGCCTGTTAGACTTGGCTTTTCAAGTAACTCTCACTTGAAATGCAATGCTATTTCAAGGGCTTTTCAGGCCTCCACAAAACCAAGTTGTGAAAAAATGCTGTGCATTAAACGATTTTAGACAGGACACAGTACTGTATTGCCCACTCACAAGCACCTTACCAGTGCAGCTACTCTGAAACTCTAGCTTTGTATTTAAACTCAAGCCCTTTCAAATAGAGAACTACAAGCTACTAACATAACACAGACAACTATTCTAAATGTATTTAATGGGGTATCACCTTTTTAAATGAATAGCTTGATCATTTGATGATAATGATTGTTTTAAACAATCAGAGAAGCATTTACAGTATTGCTCAAAGTCTATAATGCACATCAATACTGCATTTATTTCATTAAAAATATAATAAAATCAGTAGTATTGTGAATTATTATTACAATTTAAATTATGTTTTCTATTTTAATAAATTTTCAAAATGTAATCTCTTGTGATTGCAAAGCTAATTTTTCAGTCGGTCAGTCATCCATCTTCACCATGATCTCTCAGAAGATCAATGGTGCTCAATTACTGATTGCGTGTCTGCAATAAAGTTTGGTGCTCGTCTGTAATATTTTAGTGGAACCTGTAAAATGCTTTTTCTTCCAGTATTCAGAATTTCTTTTATAACATAGAAAGTTCTTCAGATGGACACATCTTTGGGCTTTGAAACACTAGCAAACTCTTTTTGCAGGACCAACAGCCTTGTGTGGGCAGCCGTCCACATATCTCACTGTTGCACGGTCGGTGCGTCCAATTTGTGTCCGGCTTGCGCGACACCGTTCCAAAACACGCAAAAGAAATCTCTAAAAAAAGAATATTAATCTTGGTCTGTTACAGTCCTTTTTTGTCGATAATGTAGTTATTTGTATGCATTCTTGCTGAATACATTATCCCATTTTCTTCTAATAATGGGACTGACAATTTAAAATAACATATACCAGTCCTGCAAACATGTTTCTTGTACTTACCGTTTTTGACTTGCTGCCAGGTCCTTTTTTGGACAGACATGCTTGTTCTTTTGGATGGATGGATGGATGCGCATAGTGGACAAGTGTTTGCAATTAATCATACATGTGTTTGCATGAGTAACACTCATGCAAACACATGTATGAACACTCTCGACGTCACGTCGGAGGACCGACGAAATTGGGATCTCGCTTAGAGGGACCAATCTACGTCGAGTTGTAAACTAAACGAGCCCATGCACATTGGCATGCGATTATTGCATCCAGCTGCCGTTGATCACAGCGTGAGTATAAGTAGGCAGTAGGTGCAGCGCATATTCAGCTTTTCGTTTCGGAGCCGAGCGATGACATCTTTCTGCTCCTGACTACTCTACTGAGAGGAGAAGACTGAACGAGTTCAGCGCGCTCCTGGAGAGCTCTTCGTGTTGGCGGTACAGCGCTTCAGCGGTGGTGGTTTCCCGTGTCGAGTGGGTTGCACACATCAGGCTGCACTACCCCCTGTTGGTGTTGCAGATGATCATCTCCCCTGTGCGCCAGAGCAATTTCGGGTGCGTCTTTTTAAAGATGACGTTGCTTGGCAAACTTGATGTTACGTCTTTGTAAAGATGATGTGGTTCTTGCTATAGACAACGTATCACCCGGAAAGTGGTTGCATCTCTTCTTTGCTCTCCGGCGTGTCTGGATGCGGTCGTTACCTGGCGCTGGTTGATGGTCACGATCGCTGCCTCTCGTGCCTGTGCATGAAGCACGCTGAGGTGGCTTTCTTGGATGGCTCATGCTCCCATTGCGGGGGTATGACCATCTCGGAGTTGCGGACCGGACTCCGTTACCTGCAAGGGGGCGGAGTGCCCGTGCCACTGCCTAGATCTGGGGTTCCCTCTGGTGGCAGCCGGTGGCGTCCTTTTTCTGGCGGTGGGCGGTCTGGTCTTACGGTCACTGTGAGGAATTCCCCTAAGAGAGAAAGGGGATGCCCAAGCCCACCGGCACTTCAAAACCAGTGTCGGATTCCCCTCTCAGTAAGAGGGTCACCACTCTCTCGGACCCTTCCGGGCTTGGGGTTCCACTACCACCTGTTATCTTGTCCGAGGCTCCCCCCGACGTATCGAAGTGCCGATTGTCGCAGCACTCTCGTAGGTGAGCAGAGCTTTCGGTGTGAGAGGAATAATATGGTCTGCGTTGCTCTCCTCCGGCCCCGTAACTATGCCCTGGATTCTGCACATTTCGGTACCCATTCTCGGTTCCCCGAAATATCATGTCTGCTGCTTTTCCGGTGCTCGCCACAGGTGGTACGTCGAGTCCTTCAAGTGAAGACATTCACGCCCTGCCTGCGTTTCCGAGCCTCCTCTAGGTTGTTGCACGATTTTGTGCCTTCCGGTTTCCTAACCCGATGCGCGTATGACTCCGTTTCTTCCGCGCCACGCGCTCTCTGGCTTCTCAGCGCCCCGCCTCGGTGCCTTTTTTCCCGGAGGTGCATGAGGAGCTCAACGGTTCGTGGACGGCACCTTTTTACTGCCGTAAACTGATTTGCTGGATCCTCCTCCCCCACCCTCAATCCTGGGTGTTTGACAGCTTTAGGTGGTTACAAAGGTCCCCCCCCGCTGTTGCAGCAGGTCGGTTGCTATCAGGTTGTGTGCCCAATACCGCTCCACCGGCAGGCGAGAACCGTGCCCTCCCCCTCCCACGGTGGTCTGTAGGTACTCGACCTGGCCAGCGTGCTATATGACCATTTGGAGAACTGCCCTCCGCCTTACCCGCTACGGCGTATTGCAAGTGCACCAGGGCCAAGCCAGACACGATTCTTGACCGCCCCCGTGTCCCAGGCCGGCCTGTCGGCGACACGGTGGAGAACTTGCCCAGCGGTTCTCCGCTGACCAAAGCAGTCTGAGGCCATCAGGTACATCCTGCCCTGGTGTGCAGCTGCTGCTGTCGCCGAGGGCGGCCCCCCTGCCACCGCCGAAACAAGAGCAGAGCTCCTGCGGCCTCCGGCAAAGCTGTGCCGTGGAGCCAGTCGCAGGGCAGCCTCCCCGCCCGTCCAGGCCCCCGCCAAAACTGGTGGCAAGCGAGAGAGCAAGAGGCCCGGAGACGGTTTACCCATAGTGGAGGACATGCTCTTCGGAGATGGTAAGCACACCACTCCCCTCCCCCGCGGGAGGGCCGGAGAATTCTTTTTCCACCAATGCCCTCCTCGGTCGTGGTACCCAAATTCCTCGACAAAGAGCAATGTCCTTATTTCTGGGCCTCCCCAGAGGACGGGGGTTGTGCGACATCTGTGCGCTATCACACTCACCCGCCTCTCTCGCCGTCTGAGCAGCATTGTCCGGATCATCAACGCACCAACATAGCACTACCTCACGCCACCCCATCCGTGTCTCGAACGCAGGTGCAGTGTTACACACACCAACCTCCGCCTCCCGACCGTCTACCTGTGTACGTCCCTTCGTGCCGTGTCTCCTGCGTTTTTTTTTCCCGCGCTTCCCCACTGCGGGGGTAACCTGCCTGGACAGTCCTTCCGTGTGCCACAGCGCGTGTTCTCTGCGGAGTCTCCTTGCCTTAGATCTTAACCCAGGGCCGCGTTCTGCGGGATTGGGCTCGGCTTGGCGCGCAACACGGCGATGGCTCTACGGGTGGGGGCCGGAGGAAGGTTATGCGATTCAGGTCGACCGGACATCCCCCCCATTTCAGTGGCAGCCCCTTCACAACATGAAGGGCGCCGATGGTCCTTCTTGCGCGAGGTCGCATTCCTCCTGTGCGAAGGATCGATAGAGCCGGTCCCTCCAGTCGATATGAAGACGGGTTTTACAGCTCCTACTTCATTGTACCCAGGAAAGGCGGTGGGTTACGACCAATCTTAGACCTGCGTGTCTTGAACTGGGCCCTTCACCGGTTACCGTTCAAGATGTTGACGCAGGAACGCATCTTTGGGTGCATCCGTCCCCGAGATTGGTTGGCAGCGGTCGACCTGAAGGACGCTTACTTCATGTGTCGACCCTTCCGCACCACAGTCCATTGCTGTGGTTCGCGTCCGAAGGCCGAGCATATCAGTACGAGGTCCTGCCATCCGGGCTGTCCCTGTTGCCCCGTGTCCTCACGTAAGTTACGGAGGTACCCCTTGTTCCCTTGAGAAAACATAGCATTCGCATTCTCAACTACCTCGACGAAGCTGTCTCAGGATCAGTTGTGCGAACACATGGATTTGGTGCTCTCACACCTCAGCCTGTTGGCCTTCGGGTCAACTGGGAAAAGAGCAAACTCTCCCCAATGCAGAGGATCCTTTTCCCGGTATGGAGGGGACTCAGTAGGAGCAGGATGGTGGTCCCACTGAAACAGTTTCAGAGGTTTCTGGGGCATATGGCAGCTACGGCGGCTGTCACGCCGCTGGGGCTGCTCCATATGAGACCGCTGCAGCACTGGCTTCATGGCCGAGTCTCGAAGTGGGCGTGGCAATGCTGCACTCACTGGGTCCAAGTTACACTGGCCTGCCGCTAAACCTTCACTCCGTGGTCAGACCTTGCGTTCCTCTGGCAGGAGTGCCCCTGGAGCAGGTCTACATGCATTCTGTGGTTTGCACGGATGCCTCACCCACCGGCTGGGGGGCCACGTCTCGGTTCGTATGTAACCCGCCTCGTTCCCTGAAGGATGGAACGGAGACGTCACGTCCCGTCGCCACAGGTCCTGTGCCACCGCTGAGCGGCCGGGTCACCAGTTTGGCTCCTCAGCGAAACCTGAATATGCGCTGCACCTGCTGCCTACTTATACTCACGCTGTGATCAGCAGCAGCTGGATGCAATAATCGCATGCCAATGTGCATTGGCTCGTTTAGTTTACACTCGAAGTAGATTGGTCCCTCTAAGCGAGATCCCAATTTTGTCGGTCCTCCGACGTGACGTCTCCGTTCCCTCCTTCAGGGAACGAGGGTTACATACGTAACCGAGACGTTTCTTCATGTAATCTCAGCCGGACTGTGTGCAGCACATTATTACAGTTAATGACAAAAGGAATGTTTGGAAAGTAAACTGATATTTCCTACTGACACACCAAATAACTGGCTTTAAACCATTTTTTGTTGGAGAAAACTAATGGCCTGACTTTTGCAGAGTGAGTGAAACACAGACAAACAAAAACACAAACACAACAAAAAGGTAATCTACAATTAGAGAATATGGCAAAATTTATATGCGAGAATGCAAAAATTCGAAAAGTGTTTTTTGTGGTGAAGCGGGGAGCTCGCGCTTAGGTTGTCAGTAGCTGTCATAAACATGACTATGACTATACAGACCGTCTAAATCATGTGCTGACCCTCAGAATGATTTAGTTAATGTATTCTTATAAGAACTAATAAACAAACATAACACTTATTTGCATGCTAAGTATAACTTTTGTAGCATGCAAGCAATGATCAAGTACAAATTCGCATGGCATTAGCACAGTTACAGCTCATTGAGAACAACATAGTTTTATGTCATGTATCCATAGCCTAACCACAAGGTCTACACTTCAGCATAATGGTAACCTCAAAAACTGACATGACATAAACCCTTTTAAACATCAACTATAACTGAACAATTTTCATATGTCTTTCCCTTCACTAGAAAACACATTTAAAACAGCACCTCATTTCAACATTTACTCTCCCAATCTATTTTTTTGAGTGTGCCAACCAAAATATAAAGGGAGGAAAGTACACGAGGGCCAGGTGAGCACAGACAGAGAAACGAGGACAAGAGAAGAGCTAAACAAGAGGGCATGGCCAAGGGAAACAAGGAAGTGGGACCAGAGGAACACATGGCAGACAAAACAAAGTGTGTTCAGGCACAAGACAAACAAAGAGACATTAAACAAAGACAACACAGACAAAGCTGCCAGGGCAGAACCCTGACACTATGATGCCTTTAGGTCCATCATTATGTGTGCATTTTAGTGTATTTAAGCAGTAGTTTCTCTCTGCAGAATGCAATGAGATTGTGATGCAAAATGTGATGTAAAAAAAAAATGTTTATGAAAGCCACAAGTAGCAAAAGTGGACAGTATGTGAGCCCTTCACAAAGTCAAAAGGAAAAAGTGATATAAAGTCATGAGATCATAGCTTTGATGGGTTTTTTTGTGGCTGCTTATATTTATCGTGGCGAGTATCCCGAGTGCAGAGCAGCGTCGCCCTGGAAATGCCGCTCCTTCATAATCACCAGCGGCGAACACCTTCCAGATGAGTTATCAAAGTTAGATCATAAATTCAATATCTCTGTTACTTTGTGGAGAAGAAAAGAGAGGGATCCTCAGCTCACGCTTATCTCCGCTTAATGTTCTCGGAGGGGGGGGGGGGGGATATTGTTAACTAAAGAGAGAAAAAACTGATGGCAAATGAATTTTAAAGCTTAAATGTATAGACGTTTTAAGAAAATCACCTGTTGAGAGTGTGTTGACAGTCTGTGTTGGATGGTTGAGCTCCAGAAAATCAGTAATGAGGTGCTTTGACAGTTACAGATGTGAAAAAAACTAAAAGGCAGGAAGAAAGAACCCTAAATTCGAACACAAAGAACCATTTCAGCAAGAAAAGGTTCTTCAGGACGATATGGTTCTAAATAGAACCACAAGAGTGCTCTTTAAATGTGTTACTGTGCTCACTATTCAGCATTCACAGATCACTATCTATTTTCCAGTTAGAGAGAGGAAACAACATATAGAAATATTTCTGGGGAAAATGCTATTATTTTAATTGATTTTTAGAAGTTAATCAATAGTGTTTCAAAGTAAATGTCACCATATTGCTGATTGGTGGTGTATCTTAATGGTTAATCGCTTTGTAAAAGTTGATCTGAATTTAGTTTATTTGGAGTTTGTTTTACAAGAAAATATTACTTCAAAATTTCATATTTAATTCAGTGTGTTACTTGCCATTTCCTTGTAATTGTTTGTTAAATTTACTAACACTTTCTGAGTGAAAACTGACCTTTTTTCAGTGAAGGTGTCACTATTGTACGACCCTTAACCTCAGGTTACTCCAGAGACATTTAACACTAAACTTGATATTGTGCATGTGTACTGTAGGTTGCAGGAACAAATTCCACAGATTATAGTCATGTTTTTACATGTTTGAAGAAAATATTAACTCATCACCACAATGTATGGGAGTTACATTAAAATGTTAATGTAAATTAAACATTACATTTACTTAAAGCAGACAAAGACCACTTATTAATAATAATAATAATAATTTTTTTTTTCTCAAACAGCCATAAGATCTTATATCAGATCAGATGAATGTGTACACATTTGCTTTGAACTATTTTTATTGTAATATCAGTATGGTTATTTTGATGGTACCGTTTAGACAATTGTTGATAAGTAACTTTGCAACTACATGTCCACTAGCAGTCATTGGAGTATTAGTAGACTGCCTGCTAAATATCGCTAGGAACCCCCCCCCAACACCCACCCCACCCCACAAACCCACCACACCCACCCACCCACCAGACCTAACCACAACCCCACAACCCCCTACACCACCCCCAAAAAACCACAACAACAAAAAAAACAAACAACAAACTTTATTTTGATGGTTCCCCAACAGACATTCAACTGTCTATTAGCAACTTTGCAAGTACGTCAACTTATTCTACCAACCCTAACCTTAACCCAAGTCTACTAATACTCTAAATGAGTGTTAGTTGTCATGTAGTTGCACCGTTTCTTATAGTCAGTAGACTAAGGGGACCATCAAAATAAAATGTAATGTAATATATATAAAAAAAAAAACACATTGTATTTTTTTCGTTTGAAATGATTACAACTGATCTTAAACTAGCTCACAGTAACATTAACCTCACAAGAAACACTCAAAAACACTCAGCATCTAACACTCACAAGATGTTGTAAGATACTGTGCAGATCTTAAATAAACAATGTCACTGTCACGCCCATGGACTGTCCTTGTGTTCCTGTGTTGTGTTCTGCTCCCCATGTTCTCCCCGTGACCCAGTTTCTCCCGTGTTTGATTATGTTAATTGATTTCACGTGTCCATCGTTAGTCACGTATTTAAAAGAGTGTTCAGTCCCTTTGTTCGGTGTTATACGTCTGTTCCCCGTGCTGCGTGTGTGTTCCTGCCTGTGAGTCTTCCTGTGGATTATTAAAGACCAATGACATTTTTGTTGTTGCTTGCTACTGACATAACATCACCAAAAACAGACCAGAGAAAACCCTCCAAGAACATTCCTCCAAATTTTTGATATTACATAGTCAAAGCACTGCCAAAATACTACTGGAATAAATCTGTCACAAACATCAACGCGGAAATGATTACAGTTTTTGTGACATGAAATAAATGCCAGAGATAAATACAGATAACAAAATGTACCTCAGGTTGTGACATATTTTATATATTACACATAAAAACAAGTTCAAAGTGTTCCCAAGCAACTATTTCCCAGGCAGCTTACTCATGTGTTTGTACATAACACTACAAAATTTAAATGTATGTTTTAAATAAAAGTGTTATAAAGCTCTTTACAGCATATGAGGCTTTAAACTGCAGTTAAGCTATCAAGTCGAGTTACTGATTAACTGATAAGCAAATGCACTTCTAATGGCACAACTTTCCACAAAGTCCAACACGTAAGGATGGTTCTTGTAGCCATGCCACCTCTGACCTTTGAAACCCTGCAGTGTGACGACTGCACAGAGCGTGATGAGCATATGCACACGCACACACACGACTGACTGCACATGAACAGTTGATCACAATACAATAATAGATTTGATCACAATCATTTTCAATTCAATCGCTGCATTATGGGCTCAAATACTGTGTATAAAGACACTAAACTACACATATGCTAGCTATAGTCATGGTCAGAACGGAATTGTTGGTACCCTTGGTAAATATGACCAAAAAAAGGCTGTGAAAATAAATCTGCATTGTTAAGCGTTGATCTTTTATTTTAAAAATGTTCCAAAAAATCTAACCTTTCATTGAAGAATAAGAACACTGTAAAAAAAAAAAATCTGTAGTTTTTACAAAATAATTTTGGAAGCTGTGGTTACCAGAATAATTTTGCAAAAAATGCAGAAAAACTGTAAAAACATTAACAGAATAAACTGTAATTTACAAGCCAGAATTTGAGTCCTAACACTTAATCAACAATGCACTAAAATACTAAAATCTGCTACTAAAATCTGTTTTGTATCTTTAACATAAACGAAAAACACCATAAGAATGAGGTGGTAAAAGAGACGCAATATGAAGAACAGTCATCACAAGTAGCTTTTCCGAAGCGGAATACATACTAATGTATTGAAGGTGCACAGAGTCCATTCAAGCAACAATAAACACCATCATGGTAACACACGACCCTTAAATAATGCAATAAAATCAGTAAACAAACAGACGAGGGTAACATGACCCAAATGGGACACAAGTGGTGTGAAAAAGTGTTGGCCCCCTTCCTGAGTTATTCTTATTTTTTTGCATATTTGTCACACTTAAAATATTCAGATCATCAAGTGAACACCAGACATGCAGTTTAAATGAAGGTTTTTTTATTGAGGGAAAACAAAATCCAAAACTACATTGCCCTGTGTGAAAAAGTGTTTGCCCCCTAAATCTAATAGCTGGTTGTGCCACCCTTTGCAGCAACAACTGTCATTAAGCGTTTGTGATAACTGGCAATGAGTATTTCACATTGCTGTGGAGGAATTTTGGTCCACTCAGCTATGCAGAATTGTTGTAATTCAGCCAAATTGGAGGGTTTTCGAGCATGAACCACCTTTTTAAGGTCATGCCACAGCATCTAAATAGGATTCAGGTCAGGACTTTGACTAGGACACTCCAAAGTCTTCATTTTGTTTTTCATCAGCCGGATCAGAGGTGGACTTGCTGGTGTGTTTTGGATCATTGTCCTGCGGCAGAACCCAAGTTCGCTTCAGCTTGAAGACACGAACAGATGGCCGGACATTCTCCATCAGGATTTTCTGATAGACTGCAGAATTCATGGTTCCATCAATTACGGCAAGTCGTCCAGGTCCTGAAGCTGAAAAGCAGCCCCAGACCATCACACTACAACCACCATATTTTACTGTGTATTATGTTCTTTTTCTGAAATGCGTGGGTTACTGTTTGCCAGACGTATGGGGGACACACACCTGCCAAAAAGTTAAACTTTTGTCTTAGTCAGTTACACAGAGGATTCCCACAGTCTTGGGGACATCAAGGTTTTCTGGCAAAAAAACTTGAAAGGGGGGGGACCCCCAGGGCCCCTTTATGTTCTTTTTTGCTCAGCAGCGGTTTTCGTCTCGGAAACTCTGCCATGCAGACCATTTTTGCCCCGTCTCTTTCTTATGGTGGAGTCATGAACACTGACCTAAACTGAGGCAAGTGAGGCCTGCAGTTATTTGGATGTTGTTGTGGGGTCTTTTGTGACATCTTGGATGAGTCGCTGTGCTCTTGGGGTAATTTTGGTCGGCCGGCCACTCCTGGGAAGGTTCTCCACTGTTCCATGTTTTTGCCATTTGTGAATAATGGCTCTCACTGTGGTTCGCTGGAGTCCCAAAGCTTTAGAAATGGCTTTATAACCTTTTCCAGACTGATAGAACTCAATTACTTTCTTTCTCATTTGTTCTCTTTGGATCTCGGCATGATGTCTAGCTTTTGAGGATTCTTTTGATCTACTTCAACTTTGTCAGGCAGGTCCTATTAAGAGATTTCTTGATTGCGAACAGGTCTGGCAGTAATCAGGCCTGGTGTGGCTAGAGAATTGAACTCAGGTGATAAACCACAGTTTTAACAGGGGGGCAAACACTTCTTCACACAGGGCCATGTAGTTTTGGATTTAGTTTTCCCTTAATAATAAAAACCTTCATTTAAAAACTGCATGTTGTGTTTACTTGTGTTATATATGACTAATATTTAAATTTGTTTGATGATCTGAAACATTAAAGTGTGACAAACATGCAAAAAAAAAAAAGAAATCAGGAAGGGGGGCAAAACTTATTCACACCACTGTATATATATATATACACATGACAACACTATTAAGAAACATGATTATTTAAACAAAATATTTTTTAATTGTGATGGATGATTAAGGGAATTTGGCCTTTTTGTTCCTCATTTTTATATTACACTTATTATAGTGGAGAGTTTGACAAATCCATATATGGAGTAGGCTTCCTGATCAATAAAGCCATCAAGGGATCTGTGCTTGAATGCCGCCCGACTCATTTCCTTCAGACTGAAAGCATCCCTCTTCAATATCACAATTATTCAAGTCTATGCCCCAACAAGTGATCATGATGATGAAGAAATAGAGAAGTTCTACACACGGCTGCAGAATATAATAAACATGGTCAGCAAGACAGATACCCTCATCATCCAAGGAGACTGGAATGCAAAAGTAGGCACTGAAAGTCTAGAAAGATCATTGTGGACCTTGCAATGAAACTACTAACAAAAGAGGAAGACGACTGCTGGAGTTTGCCAGTTACAACAACCTGGTACTAGCCATTACCCTAGGTCAGTGGTTCCCAACCACGTTCCTGGAGGACCCCCAACACTGCATATTTTGTATCTCTCCTTTGTCTGACACACCCATTTCAGGTCTTGGAGTCTCTACTAATGAGCTGATGATCTGAATCAGGTGTGTTTGATTAAGGAGACATGGAAAACATGCAGTGTTGGGGGGCCTCCAGGAATGTGGTTGGGAACCACTGCCCTAGGTGAACATAAAGCTTCCCGACGCTGGACATGGCACACACCTGATGGAGCCCATCACAACCAGATTGACTATATACTGGTCCAAAACCATTTCCGATCTGGCATCAACAGAGCAAAAACAAGGACATTCCCAGGGGCTGATGTTGGGAGTGACCACGATCTGGTGATAATGAACTTCCGAGTGAGGTTGAAGAAAATCATTAAGCCAAAAAACAGCAGGATCAAGTTCAACCTTGAACGATTGACTGACCCAAACATCTGTGAGTTTGGAGGAAAATTTGGAGGAAAACAAACACAATTGGAGGAAAATTTGCACCACTCTTAATGATTGATGAAGACGTTGAAGCTATGACAACTACCTTCAACACAGTCATGAAAGAAACTGCCAAAGACATCATTGGCCTCCATCGCTCA
This sequence comes from Sinocyclocheilus anophthalmus, assembly GCA_018155175.1. Lineage (NCBI taxonomy): Eukaryota > Metazoa > Chordata > Actinopteri > Cypriniformes > Cyprinidae > Sinocyclocheilus > Sinocyclocheilus anophthalmus. The sequence goes on from JADLZN010000062.1 coordinate 13,205, forward strand.
AAGAATAAACCTTGGGTTACAGAAAAGATTCTCGAAATGTGTGACACCCGGAGAGATCTCAAAAACCGTAGGCACACAACTGGGGCAGGAGAATACAAAGAAATCAACAAAAAGATCAGACAACACATGAAGAAGGCTAAAGAAGACTGGATAGGACAGCATTGCACAGAAACAGAGAATAGTTGGAAAAAGAACAACAGCAGAAAAGCATTCCAAATTGTGAAAGACCTAAACAAACAAAAACAATCAAAAGTAGGTACCATACTAGGTAAAGACGGGGAATGCCTCACAGAAGCAAGGTACATTACAGACAGATGGACTGAGAACTTTCAAGAACTCTATAGCCATCAGACCAAAGGAGACCCAGAAGTGCTAGAAGTAACAGAGTCCTCAAATGATTACAACTTCCCCATTCTCAAGGAAGAGGTTGAGGCAGCAGTAAGATTGCTGAAGAGTGGGAAGGCAGTTGGAAGACAACATCCCAGCTAAACTCATAAAGAATGGAGGGGATCCAGTGACAGAGATACAAACAAAAATCTGCAACAAGATCTGGCAGGACCCAATCACTAATTATAACCCTACCCAAGAAAGGTAATCTTCAGCTTCAGCTTGCCAGAACTACAGAACTATCAGTCTGATCAGCCACGCTAGTAAAGTGATGCTTAAGATCATCTTGAACAGACAAAAGCCTCAAACAAAATAAATTATTGCTGAAGAACAGGCTGTTTTTTTGCAGAGGGAGAAGTACTGCAGAACAACTATTCAATCTCAGAGTCATGTGTGAAAATTACTCACAACACCAACAAGACCTGTATCATGACTTTGGAGAGAGATTAGCGCTGGAGATTAGCGCTGAAAAGACAAAGTTGATGACAAATAGTGACAAGCAGATCACTAACAAGATTGAAGTCAGAGGACAAGAATGGGAAACGGTGAGTCTTTTCAAACATTTGGGTGCTATCATCAGTGAAGAGGGGTCAAAAACAGAAGTTTTGGCAAGAACAGCGCAAACAACAGCAGTTATGTCAAAGCTGAAACCTGTATGGAGAGATAAAAATATCTCTCTAAAAACAAAATTCAGACTTCTGCATGCACTTGTCCTCGAAGTCTTCTTATATGCCTGTGAGTCCTGGACCCTCACAGCAGAGTTGCAACGAAGAATCCAGGCACTTGAAATGAGATACTATAAAACAGTCCTTGGCTGTGTATGTTCTGTACTTAGGTAACGTTATGTGTGTTTTTTCCCCCCATGTAATAACATAATGACTTAATATAATGTTCCAGATTATTCATTACTTAATTGGTAAGTTGTAATAAGGGTAATAAGTGCAATATCAATCAAACAATCAATCAATCATTTTATTTCGGTCCTCACAGACAACTTTTCACAAAATAAATAAATAAACATAATTGCCGAAAAAGGTGTAGGCTGAAGCCTTGCTTATTATGCCTACCCTTCATACACAGTTAACTGATGAGCGACACTTTTCATTAAAAAATACAAGATAAACATGTTACAAAAACATTACCCCAAATGTACATACATAATTCAAAACAACATAACAAAAAATACACATTCCAGCTATTACTTCAATATTGTAACATTACATTCACAATTATTGATACTGAGTCATATAATTATTTAACACCTTATTTTTATACATTTTCTTGAATTTGCAGAATGAATTACATAATTTGAATTCCTTATCACAATTATTCCATAGATTTAACAGATTTTCCCTTTAACAGATAAACACCTACTTTTTGCATTAGTTCTTGCCCTTACTTTTTTAAACATATACAATCCTCTTAGATTATACTGACTTTCTCTTATTTTGAACAGCCTCTGAATACAATTTGGAAGTAAATTATTATAAACTTTGAACATTATCTGTGATGTACATAAATCAACTAAATCTACAAATTTTAAAGCATGTAAATTAATAAACAATATGTTTGTCGTTCATAATAATCAACCCTTTTAACAATCCTAATTGCTTTCTTTTGTAACATATATATCGAATTTATATTGGTGTTATATGTATGACCCCACACCTCCACACAATAAGTAATGTATGGAACTATGAGCGCACAATACAATATATATAAAGTTTTTCGTTCAAAATATGTTTTATTCTATTTAATATTGCAATGGATTTGGACATTTTTGTTTTTACATGGTTAATGTGTGGTTTCCAACATAATTTATGATCAATTATAACACCCAAAAATTTATTTTCATACACTCTTTCTATTTCCTCATTGTTAATCCTTAATTTAATTTTATTGTTACTTTGTCGATTACTAAATATTATAAACTTAGTTTTACTTAAATTCAGTGAAAGTCTATTATCATCAAACCATTTTTTGAAAACCATGAGTTCGATTTCCACTGTATTCAGAAGCTGTTCCAAGTTTTTCCCCGAACAATATAAATTTGTATCATCCGCAAACAAAACCCTTTTTAATACTTTAGACACTTTACAAATATCATTTATGTACAGTACAAACAATTTGGGGCCTAACACCGAACCTTGCGGAACACCACAAGTAACTTTCATTACATCTGATTTAACATTATTTATTTGTACAAATTGATATCTGTCATCAAGGTAACTTTTTATCCAAGCAAAGGCTTTTCCTCTTATACCATATCTCTCCAGTTTCATCATTAATAAACCATAATCAATAGTGCCAAATGCTTTTTTTAAATCCAGGAACACCCCCACAGTATATTCCTTATTATCCATTGAAGAAGAAATCTCTTCTACCAGTTCCATCACAGCCATTGAGGTCGACCTGTTTGTTCTAAAGCCATACTGATGATCACTTAATAATTCATGTTTGTCTATAAAATTATCAAGCCTGCGCACAAATATTTTCTCTAGAATTTGTGAGAACTGGGAAAGAAGAGAAATTGGTCTATAGTTGGAAAAAAGATGCCGATCTCCAGTTTTAAAAATAGGAATAACTTTAGCTGTTTTCATATTACTAGGGAATATGCCTGTTAAAAAGGACTGATTACAAATGTGTGTAAATGGTTTTACTATATATTCTATAATATTTTTTATTAACGACATGTCAATGTCATTAGAATCGGTGGAATATTTGTTCTTACAATTATTAACAATGTCAAGTATTTCCTTTTTGTCAACTCTCCTAATAAACATTGAGTAATCATTACTGGAAATATTCATTTCACCTATCCTATCCCCAGTACTCTGCTCTACAATCTCCTTTGCTAAATTGTACCCAATATTTACAAAATACTCATTAAATTCATTGACAATGTCAATCATTTTATTTATACTTAATTTATCATCATTAACAAAATAAGTTGGGTAATCTACTTTTTCAGTATTCTTTTTAATTATACTATTAAGTACTTTCCATGTTATTTGTATGTTATTCTTATGCTTGTCCAATAACTTATTATAATAGTCCTTTTTACTAAATCTTATAATACTTATTAATTTATTTTTATATATCTTATATTTATTTTCCACTTGTTTGGTTCTAGTTACTATAAATTTCCTGTATAATGCATTTTTCTTTTTACATGCTTTCTCGATTCCCTTAGTAATCCATGGTTTATCCTCGTTTTTTTGCTTTTTTACAGTCCTCTCAGACAAACAATGTTTTTCATATTTTCCAATGAATATGGACAAAAAAGCATCATAAGCACTATTAGGATCTTTACTTACATAAACCTCACTCCAATTTTGATTCTTTAAGTACTCACTGAGAGCAGCAATGACTTCTGTTGTTCTATGTCGAATTATTTTAAAGCTATTTATCCTAATTCCTTTTGTTTTTTTTCAAATAGTCTTTGAAAGATTGCAAAAACTGGAAGATGGTCAGTCATATCATTTATAAATAATCCACCTTTCAGTACCACCAGTCCCTTCAATTTCGTTTGTATATATATTGTCTATTAAAGTAGCAGTATCTTTAGTTATTATACTAGGTTTTGTAATCACAGGAAATAAACCTTTACTATACAGAGTGTCAATAAAATCTGTTATCCTCTTATTTCCATTTGGATTCAACAAATCAATATTGAAATCTCCACATATAATTTGTACCTTGTTCTCATTCCATTTATCAAGCATACCAAATAATTTATTCATAAAGGTATCCGTACAAGTTCCTGGTGATCTATACACACAACTGATAATCATATTTTTAGATCTTTCAATATCGATTTCTATAGTTACACATTCCAAAATATTTTCTGTAGTCACTGACATACTTTTAATCAGATTGCATCTTAACGCTGTGTCAACATACAACGCAACTCCTCCTCCTTTCTTATTAACTCTATTTACCGTAAACAAATTATACCCTTCCAATTCTACTTCATGTACTTTCTCCTTATCAAGCCAAGTCTCTGACACAGCAATCACATTAAATTTATTAAACTGACGCAAATAATCCTTAATAAGTATGACATTGTTATAAAGACTTCTACTATTTAAATGTATTACTGATAAAGCCCCCTCCATATTCACACTTCTATTAAATTTATCTTCTGTATAATACTCACAACAACTGATATTTACATTATTAAAAAAGTGATTTTCCGGGTCAATATCATTTTCAATCTCATACATTTTATGATCTGTGTGATTGAAGGATTTAAAATTCAATTTTTCGTACTTACATTGACATTGTAAGTGGTCAGACACACAGTCCATTTGCATATTGACCAACTCCCCATCATCAACATCTCTAAATGGAAACAAAAGTTCCTTATCAATGTCCATCATATCGATAGTCCATATGAATAATCCTCCACACAATCTTATCCATTCTGATCCAATTCTTAACGATCTCTTACAGTGTGTTCTTTGGCTTCTTTAGATGATCCATTTAACCGTGACACAGTCTTCACTTATCCATACTGATCAAGTTCTTTGAGTTATCTTATTGCGTAAACTTTGGCTTCTTCAGGTGTTCCATTTAGCCGTATCATCACTTTACAATTTCTTGTCCATGTAGCTTGTATCTTGTTCTGTTTCCTCAGAATGCGTGCATGTCTAGCAATATCAGCGTTCTTTTTTGTAAGATGATCATTCAGGTACACCCCCGTCCCCTTCAACTTCTTTGCCTGCCTCAGTAACTCGGCTTTATGCTTCCGAATCACAAACCGAACAACTATTGCAGGCTTCGCTCCGCCATTCCTTCGTGGGAGGGTATGACAGGCCACAACATTATCGCTCTGAATTATCATATTCTTGCTTTCAAAGAACTTGATTACTTGCTTTTCCAGCGTTTGTAGTTCTTCTGGTAGGGCGTCTTCACCATCTCTGACTCTGGCCACTGTACTGGCATATGTCCGGTGTTTAGTTTCGAGTCCGCTTATAATTAAATCCTCCATTCTTGTATATTGCTCCAGCTCGTCAATCCTTCTCTCCAGACCTTCAATTTTCTTATCCTTCTCTTTCACAAGGTTCTTCAGTTGTTTAACTTCATCCATTAGATCAAGTAGCAAGGTTTGCTGTTTAGCAACTTTACTCAACTCGTCCGACATGAAGTTTAGGGATTTTCTAATCTCCTCCAACTCCTCCTCAACCACGCTGCTGATTTTCTTCGGTGGCATTTTTGTTTGTTCGTTTTTGTCTCGTTTATTTACAATATCAATTTAGCTTAGTTTATTATTAACGTGTTGTTCTTTTCTGAAGTAGCTGCACGCCAAGGAGTGCCGCCATCTTGAAATCACGTGATTTCTAAAAAGTAATGCAGATAGCAGTACATTTGCGATAACGGATCAACATTAAATGTAGTGCAAGGCACACCCATTCACTCCCAGTAATAGGGTAGGCCCAACTATTGCATATGATACAGGGTAACCAGCAATAAAGCCAGGATATGCATTAAGAAAGCCAATATTCCATTGTTTTTTTACTTTAATAAAGCCTTACAAATGTGATATTCCTTAAAACACAGGTGCCCAAACATTGTAAGGCAGAAAATAAAGCATAAAATTAAGGGCAGTGCTGAAAGAAATCCTGTCATATCTAAGCATATCATTATAAAATGTGAAATTATTATTATTATTATTACTATTATTATATCACATAAACTTATATTCTTTACATTTCAATGCAAAAATTACAACAAAATGTTAAATTGAAATGATAAATTCTGTTTTAAAATAATGAATTTGAGAATAGACAGTTATTGATTTTTTAAAATATGCTAAATGTCTTTATTATCGTATATGGGGTACCGTTTGTGTGTGGTGTGTGTGTTTATTAGCATGAAAAAAGGGTAATGCCTGTGTGCTTTGTGCGGTTACATAAGCATATATATGTTTTCCCAGGTGAAAAAGACGTAGTATTAAATGTATTAAAATATACTTGAAATTCAAGCAGTATGTTTATAATACATTTGTATTCCCAACATGCTTATTTGAAGTGCAATAAAAATATATTGAATTGCATTTTAATGTATTTCTAAAAAGTATACTAGAAGTACTTTTGTATTAAATATATGCTTAGCTATACTTCTAAGAAATATGCTAAACACAAGCAAACTTTAATATATTTCTAAAAAGTATACTAAAAGTACTTTTGTATTAAATATATGCTTAATTATACTTCTAAGAAATATGCTAAACACAAGCAAACTTTAATATATTTCTAAAAAGTATACTAAAAGTACTTTTGTATTAAATATATGCTTAATTATACTTCTAAGAAATATGCTAAACACAAGCACACTATTAGTGACTTTTTAGTGTATTTACAGAAAACATACTCATGTTACCCTTACTTAAAGTATATTTTATGTCTACCTTGTGTAAGAACATAACAAAATGATTACATTTTAGTGGGTTTTTAATGTACTTTACATTGCAGTAGGCCTACACATGGTTATAATTTAAATATGTATTTATAATTTTAATATTTTGAAAAGTACAAGATTTTGAAAAACATTTTTAACATTTACAATGTACAAACGTTTGTCAACTATTATTAAGCATTGCAATATTTAAAACATCTTGTTTAATATGTTGTTCAGTTTTACTTAAAAGGTTATGCTACTTTGGTTGATTAGGTTGTTTATTACATGATACATTAATTGTAATAAGCAAGGTGATTATAAATTTGTTCAAGCTTGACGCCTTTATTTTCTAATATATTTTTCTGAAATTCCCACAAGGATTTCAAAATCATATACGAAAAAAAAACAACTTGGCTGTTTACTTGTTTACATTCAAACAAACACGATTTAATTAACGTTATTTGTCTGTGCCAGTCGTGTTTTTGACACATGCATTGGCAGAAAAAAATAAATAAAATAAAATTAGTCATTATAACATGTACAACATTAACATTCTTTTATTTGCAAAAATTAAGTTGTTTATTTATTTCTGATTTCCTGAACAATTTGGCTTCATTGTAATGAGGTTAATGATCTTTGAAAAACCATGATTATGAACATACAATTACATTGTCTTGAGCTGATTAGCCAACTGTGGTAGTGTTCCTTGATTGGTGTTTACATTTGTTCAAGCTTGACAACCTTATCACATTTATTTTCTAATATATATTTCTCATTACAAATAAGAACAAAGATTAAATTGTAAGAAAGGTTGCTTATATGAGAGTATACAGTACATCTGAAACTGCTGAGGCTTGGAAGGTTTTTGACTACATTACCGACCAGGTACATTGATTTCAGCGTCCTGTCATTCTTAAAAAGAAAACAAATCATCAATCATCATTTGCTTTTTTGTGTGTGAAATATTAACTTTTTTTTTTTTCAGATCATCTGCTATAGAAGACAAACTGAAATCTGAGTGCATAGAAACAAGCAAAGGAATAGAAAGTAGATTTTTCATGTGTATCACCTGTGTATAGAAGGATTTGAATCAGGCCTAATGGGAGGGTGATTGGTCAATAATTGGAAGAAAAACGTTGCAATGTGTCCATTTCAGGAGTGTCTGATTTATGCTTGCTGTCAGTCAATTCAGGTAAAATAGCTGTTATTAATTGTGTTTCTGTTTTGTTTTTATCTAATGAAAGCCTGCAATGCTTGGTTGCAAAAGATTGTATGCCAGGAGTCGGAGTAAGGACGCAGGTCGCAGGGACGGGGGTAGCCGCAGGGTCCGCCCGCTCCGGAACCTGCGACGACTCTCAGCTCCATCAGCGCCTTCGGATCCACCAGCTCTGTCTCCATCGGTCGGCCCTCAGATGTTGGCAGCCACACCATCTACATCTTGGCTCCTCGCTCCCTCAATTCTGCTGTGTGTTGTCAGCACTGGGATGCTCTGGGTCTGTGCCATGTGCCAAACACCATCTAAGCTGCCAGGGCATCATCGTCATCCTCCCATCACCATCCCTTCGCCACATCCTGACATCATCCCCGCACTTTTCCCTCTCACCATCCCTACGCCATCTCCTCGTCCACCTCCAAAACCCCCTCCATCCCAACCTATTCTGTTGCTTGAACTTTATCATCTTCAGTCTTTGAAAAACAAAGTGCATAAGTGAATAACTTGTGTGTGTGCAGTCTTTTTTTATGTATTTTTTTTCCTTCAGAAAATTGCATTGTAATTTTTATTTATTCACTGATGTAAAATTCTGTTCTTTTTAGTAAGGCCGGTATAACTGAAATGTTCTACAAATGGAAAAGATAGATCTGCCATAGCATTTCAGTCTTTTTTTTTTTATAATGTATTAATGTACTTGTATGTTTGTAGTAATACAAATATACTATAAACATACTTGTATTTCAAGTGCATTTTTAAAACATTTAATAGTATGTTTTGTTTTGTTTTTCACAAAAGTATATATGCTGCTGTCCTTTTTAATGTACTTTATGAATATTTGTAATGTACAAACTATATATAATACATTCAAGTTTTCTAGATATCAAAGTGTGTACGTGTGTGTATGTACTGAAAAAAGCAGCTTTATAATATACTAGTAGTGTAATGCTAATGCATTTCCAATGAGCTGAAATACAATTGAAATGTACTTGAAACACATTAAAACGATGCTTCAAATATACTATAACTGTAGTTCATTAAGTATTAAAAAGACATTTTAAATTATTTTAAGAAATACACTTAAATTGCACTAAATATACTTAAAGTGGTTCCAATTTAACAAAATTTCAATATATTAAATATATTACAAATAGATTAAAATCAAACTGTAAAACATATCTTGAACCAATTAATATATTACTTTTTCCCGGGACTTGCAGTTATATATATACAGTGGTACGGAAAGTATTCAGACCCCCTTAAATTTTTCACTCTTTGTATATTGCAGCCATTTGCTAAAATCATTTAAGTAATTTTTTCCCCTCATTAATGTACACACAGCACCCATATTGACAGAAAAACACATAATTCTTGACATTTTTGTAAATCTATTAAAAAAGAAAAACTGAAATATAAAATGGTCCTAAGTATTCAGACCCTTTTCTCAGTATATAGTAGAAGCACCCTTTTTATCTAATACAGCCATGAGTCTTTTTTGGGAAAGATGCAACAAGTTTTCGACACCTGGATTTGGGGATCCTCTGCCATTCCTCCTTGCAGATCCTCCCCAGTTCTGTCAGGTTAGATGGTAAAAGTTGGTGGACAGCCATTTTAAGGTCTCTCCAGAGATGCTCAATTGGATTTAAGTCAAGGCTCTGGCTGGGCCATTCAAGAACAAAGAACAGTCACAGAGTTGTTGTGAAGCCAATCCTTTGTTATTTTAGCTGTGTGCTTAGGGTCATTGTCTTGTTGGAAGGTAAAAATTCGGCCCAGTCTGAGGTCCTGAGCAATCTAGGAGAAGGTTTTCATCCAGGATATCCATGTACTTGGCCGCATTCATCTTTCCCCTCGATTGCAACCAGTCGTCCTGTCCATGCAGCTGAAAAACACCCCCACAGAATGATGCTGCCACCACCATGCTTCACTGTTGGGACGTGATTGGAACAGGTGATGAGCAGTGCTGGTTTTCTCAACCCCCACATACCGCTGTAGAATTAAAGGCCAAAAAAGTTCATCTTGGTATTCATCAGACCAGAGAAGTCTTATTTCTCACAATCTTGGGTTTATGGCTTGTAAGGTTCGTTGGGTGTGTGTTTTTTTTAGCAAACTCCATGCGGGCTTTCGTGTGTTTTGCACTGAGGAGAGGCTTCCGTTGGGCAACTCTGCCATAAAGCCCCGACTGGTGGAGGGCTGTAGTGATGGTTGACTTTCTACAACTTTCTCCCATCTCCCGACTGAATCTCTGGAGCTCAGCCACAGTGATCTTTGGGTTCTTCTTTACCTCTCTCCCCAAGGCTCTTCTCCCCCGATTGCTCAGTTTGGACGGACGGCCAGCTCTAGGAAGGGTTCTGGTCGTCCCCAACGTCTTCCATTTAAGGTGGTCTGGATGAAAACAAATTCCTCGTATGTTGTAAACCATACCTGGCAATAAAAATCATTCTGATTTCTGTATTGATTCTGGAGGCCACTGGGATCTTAGGAACCTTAAGTGCAGCTGACATTTTTTTGTAACATAGGCCAGATCTGTGCCTGCCCCACGAATTCTGTCCTCTGAGCTCTTTTCAGGACAGTTCCTTGACCTCTGATTCTATTTGCTCGAATGCACTGTGGATGCTGTAACGGTCTTATACTTAGACAGGTGTGCCCTGGCTTCCTATCAAAGTCCATCGATTAACGATAACATCAGTGGACTCAATATGAGGCTGTAGAACCATCTCAGGATGATCCAGAAGAAAAAGGGGGGACAGCACTGAGTTACCATATATGAGTGTTCACAGCAAAGGGGTCTGAATACTCGTGGGACCATGTGATATTTCAGTTTTTTTTCTTTTTTAATAAATCTGCAAAAATGCAAACAATTCTGTGTTTTTCTGTCAATATGGGTTGTTGTGTGTACATTAATGAGGAAAAATTTTTTACTTAATTGATTTTAGCAAATGGCTGCAATGTAAAAAAGAGTGAAAAATTTAAGGGGGTCTGAATACGTTCCGTACCCATCTATATATATATATATATATTATATATATATATTATATATATATAGAATAATATAGAAAACGGGAGTGTGGTCCTCTAGCGGTGGAAACATCTCAACAGTTTAGTCTTATAGAAAAATAAATAAAAAATATAAATCAAGGAGCGGCCACCTAAAGTCCTGACTGACCTCAGGCGTGTTGCTCTCACCTCCCTTGTGATGAAGGCAATGAAGAGGATTATTAAAAATCATATGACTAAAGAAATTGACCCACAGTTGTATCCACGACAGTTTGCGTATTGCACAGGCAGAGGGGTTGATGATACAAAAGTGTTTATTACAGATATTGAATATATTACAGACATTCACAGAAACCCAATTGAGATTGTTGAGGAGTGCAAGTACAAGGGTCCAATTTTTGACAATTTGTTGTAATTTACTTCCAACACAGAGGAGATACAGAAATGCCAGCAGCGGCAGTAAAAGCAACTCGTTTGGAGTTAGTAAGAAGATTCTCGCTATGTTCTACTTCTCCTATATCGAAAGTGTCACTATATTTTCCATTGTCTGCTGGTTTAATTTTATCAGTCTTCAAAATAGAAGTTGACTAGAATGCACAGTTAAAGTATGCTCAAAAATAATTGGCCTTCTTTTCAGGGCTTTTTAAGTGAACAGCAAATGAACAGGAAATGCTGACGTTGGCTGGCAGGATCTTACAAGACCCTTCACTTGTCCTGTTTTCTGTTTTTGAGTGGCTCCCCTGCAGAACACAAAGGAGGAAGGCAACCTTTGTCCCTAAAGTGGTGCAGCTTTAAAATTCCTAACCAACTCTGATCCCCCTGTTTACCATATAGTGTTTGGAAAAAAAATAATAAAACAAAATTATATATATATATAGCAGCCTTTTTGCATTGTCAATGGTTTATCACAGGGATGGCATGCGGAATAAATTAGTTCAGAAGACATAAATGCATCCATGTGATACTGACATTATGCACGACTGTTGACAGTTACTGTAAGTGTGTTGTAATCTGGGGCATGAAGGTGTTTAATACTAAACCTCAGCTGCTAGCCTTGACCCGACCTACACTGTGTGATATAACTGTAGAGGAACACAGCGTGTGACAGACGATCTGACAGTTATGTAAGCAGAAAAATAATCTGACAAGTATACCAAAGTTACTTGAAATGTTTGATACTGATTCCACTTGCTGCATAATAAACATCCCACATTTACAACAATATAAAGTATTATGGCAGTACAGTATAATATCAGATGGCCTTTCAGATATACCATGTTACTGTATGTACCATATTTCTATCACTAAACTTTACAAAAAATTACACAAAAATGACAAAAATAAAATTTTAGAACATAGTTATGGTACTTCTGAAGTATAAATCATAATCATAGTGAAATCATAATGATTTGTAGTCTTTATCTTGGGTGTGTTTGCTATCTCCACCTTTGATAGCTTAGATAGCCTGCATTAATCAAAGCTGAGATGGATAAAATATACATTATGGGGTTGCACTTTATTTTACAGTACGTGAACTAACCTGTACTTACAGTGTATTATAATGTATCTACATAAGAAAGTACTGGTAGTATATGTAAATACATGGATTAAGTTAGGTTTAGGGGGTAGGTTCAGGGTTAGTACCTGATTATTGCCCAGTTATTGTAATGAATATATTAAGTAAATAGGATGTAGATGCGAAATATCCTTTAACTGTGAAATTAGTGCTACCCATTATGGAATGCTGTATAGGTCAGGTCAGGTCCCCTTTATTTACATAGTGCTTTATACAATACTGGTTGTGAGCATCTTTACAGTGTCAAACAGGAAAATAGTTAGTCAATAATGCAAGAATAACAAGGTTATTTTTCCAGCTAAAGTCAGTTCATTTATGATTCAGAGATGTCATCATCCAGTTCAGCTCTCTTCTAATAGTGTCTGTGCAATCAGTCAAGCGTCCCCAACTAAGCAAACCAAAACCCCATCTGTGACAGAAACTGAGAAAAAACCTTGGGAGAAACCAGACTCAGTCAGGGGGCCAGTTCTCCTCTGGCCAGACGAAACCAGCATGGCGTGGTTTAATTCCAGGCTGCAACACACGTCAGATTGTGCAGAGGACTCATCTGGTTCTCGTGGTCTTGTGCCGATGGTCGTCTAGTTGATGAGGTCTTCACAGAGGATCTGTCTCTATGGTTCATCTAGTTGACATGGTCTCCGCTGACATTCAGGGCTGTAGAGGTCGTCTCTAGGTGCTGATCCACCATCTGATCTAGATACAGACTGGATCCGTATGGCTACGGTGACCTCAGAATCAGAATGAAAGCGACTAATATTAGCATAAATGGCATTCTTCTTACGATGTAGCGAGTACATCGGGTGTTATGAGAAGTGTTCCCGGTTCTGGTTGACCTAATTAATGCAGCCTAACAATCCTTCAGGGATTGGATTATGAAAGTTGCTAGTGTATTCGTGTATGCCAGGTTCAGAGGCCTGGGTCTTCCTCTCGATTTCCCCTGCCCGAGTGGTCTGCCTCTGTCCACCCTAGGTAGATTGTGCCAGAGTTGGGCGCGAATAGGCCCAAGGCCTGCTGCCTGCCGTTGCTTTTGCTCTTTGTCTTCTCCCAATGGCCAGACTTTTGCGCTTTGTCCAGTACTGCGGCCCTCCACCGTCCGGGCTTCTCCGTCTATTCGCCAGCTTTCATGTCTTCGTTGTTCCCTCGGCAGCCGCGCCTTTTGCGTCTTGTCTCCTCTGGTTCTAGTTAGCATCCGCTGCTGCATTTTGGCCAGCTGGAGTTTGTTATACGCGTGCAGGCCCCCTCCCACTCCCGCTTTCCCCTCCTCTCCCCTTGCGTCATGCCGTATTTCTTCTGTTTCCTGCCTTTGCCCTTGGATAGGGTCCTCATTCGACGTTTTTTAAGCTGGACCCCTGCGTCTTCCCCGGTCGCCCCTCTTGTGTTTTTCCCCGGCCAGTCAGCAATCGCCATCGCCCTCCTCGTTCCTACCAGCGCCGACGCCTTGCCGCGCCACCTATCGTGGTTTTTCCTCGGCCCGGTTTTCGGGTCTCCCTGCCGCGGTTTTTTGGTCCCCCTCCCGGCCCAGCGGTCTCCATCACATCTACTTTCTCTGTCCCCACTCCCCTCCCCCCCCGCGCCCGCGCCAGCCGCAGTTGAATGGTGTGCTCATAGCGGATGCTCGCCCCCCGTGCCGCCACCCTTGTATCAAGATCCATTAGGATGACCGTGTGCTTCACTGATGGTGCCAAACTTCGTCGCAGGCGCTAATGTCGTGTCCCTTTTGCCCGCAATCCTGTTGTCTTTTCACCCTTACATTTTTACTTACTCTGGCTCTTTGAAATTTGTTCCGTAGGCTCTGTAACCCGCATATGGCGTCACCTCCACTCTTATGTACTGCTCTTTCCACTTGTCTGTCCCCTTGTGCAGTTTCCCCTTAGTCGCCTCTATTTACCTTCCTGTCCTCTTGCATCCCTCTAGACATGTTGTCGTCTGTTCGCACCCGTCAGACTCTTGTAATAGTACTTTAAAAACCTGCCACAAGATATTAACATAAGGATTTAAACAGGTACTTCCCCCACTGCCCTTGTGTCATACTTACTTCTCTGTGTCACCGGTCGGTTCCATCCCCTGTGTGGCGTATTTATATTTAGACGCTCTTTGACTCGTTGGTGTCCACAAACCCGTGTGTTAGCACCACATCTTCCGAATCACACGTGAGTTCTTCTTGTTATTTGATACCGCTACAGTGCCAGCACAGGTTACTAACATTCTTACGGGCCTCTCTGCTGACATAGCGTCCTCTCGCCCCCACAACAGTTCTTGCCGGAGCTCTTCAAGGACATGTTCCCCACATTCTGCCCTTCCTTTGCTCCCCTCCGCTCCATTTTCTTCCGATGCCGGAAAGCCTGGTGCCTGCAGCTGCCGGCGTCACATCGTCTAGCTTTGTGTCAACAGAAGAAAGCAAAAGGTTTGAATGTCTGCGGGTGAGTCAATTAAGACCGATTCTAACTTGTGATGCATATACTCCCGGCTCTTCCCGTACCCAGCTAAAGTGTCCTTATAAGCCACCACATTGAATGTTGATTTTCACCCCCTAGTGTCACCAGGTTGTGACTCACACGGCGAGTGTGTTTTTTCACGCTTTATCTCCAATTGCTCCGCCTCGGAGTTATGTACGCGGCCAGTGGTGTGATTGTCGAAGACACACCCGGTCCCATTATCACACGCACCAACTTTCCATTGCATTGTTGAAAACATGGTCTTGTCTTTATATATCATTTTCTTTCCATAATTTGTCTTTGTTGCGGGCCCATTGGGCCTCACTTTCTGATGTCCCTACTGTGCGTGGCGTTGAGTTCTGGCGACCGTCTTCGGACTTGTCTAAACTTCAAGAATTCCCAATGCTCTAAATCAGAACAAAGCACACCTCCCTGCACCAGACCTTATCTACATCCATCGCAAACCATCCGGCGAGGCAGGCATGTGTGTGTGTGCAGTGGTCGAGCTGTGTTTTTCGCGTACACCTTGAACAGATTGATCCCACTTGTTCTTGCCGCAAGCCTTCTCATGAGCCACATCACATTAACCCGTACCCAAACACCACACCCACACCCCTCGTTTGTTTCTACCCTTGTTCCTTTCGGTCTCCCCTGTTGACGCTGCTTCCCCAGTCCACTCGTGTTCACCCCGACCCCTTGGTGCCTAGCATGCGGGGGTGTACCCATGTGCCGTAAGACCCCACCTCTATCCTTGCCCCACTTCACTCTCACGGCGTGCACCACCCTCCCGCTGAGCGCAGAGGGTGCATGTGTTGATACTCCCTATTTTTCCCATTCAGGACTTCATTGTGATCTTTCGCCGGTGGAGTTTGCTGTAGTAGGTTTCCGGCCAAAGTACCTCTATGACAGAGTTACATCAAAAATTACTTATCACGCCCGTGCGGGTTTCCCCGCGCGTTCTCTTTCCAACTGACTTTCACTGCTCCCACAAATTAACCACACCCCTGTAAGTACATGTCCCGTCCAGGATTTGGCAAGTGGTTACACTCCGATGTTTCCCCAGTGGTTGTTTATCAGCTCGTGCTGATTTACCCGAGCGCTCTCTCTTTTATATATTTTCACTGCTCACACAAACACACACAAAAACAGATTCAGGCTTTGGAAGTACAAGTCATCGCTGTGATTAATCAGAGGGGGTTCATTATTAATTTTTTTTTGGTTGGGAGTCTATGGCAGCCACAGAACCATGTGGAAAAACTTTCTGACAATTGTTTCACTGACTGGGACGTCTCTTCCATATAATAATAATTTAATCTAGAAACTTTTTTTATTTCAAAGGTTGTATCTTGGCAAGATTTTGGCTGATTGAAATTAAAATCGGTAAACGCCACCTCAATTTTGTTGGGAAAACTTTGGTTTGGTGAAAGTGCCACCTGTTGGTTAAAAGTTGTAATTTATGATTAAATCTGCTCATAACATTTTGAATAAAACAGTTCCACTGTTCTTTAGATCTTTGGGTCAAATTTAATGTGTTGTACATGATGTTGTTAATGTGCATGGGCTTTTATTTGTTCCAACTATTTTGAATCACTTTAGTGCTATTTTCACAATTACTGTAAGTGGTACATTTGAAAAACTCTATACTTACGTCCAAACAGATCTGCAAAAAAACTTTTGTGTGTACAAATGTGTAAGCATCTATTCATTCATCTTAAGGCTGGAATACACATGACATTTGCTCAGATTTTTGTTTGCCCCTATTTGCAGTCTGAATGTTCTGGTTGAACATAGTTGATGAAAGTTTGCGCAAGTCTGCAGATTTTGGGCAGTCGGAGTTGACAGATTTCACAGAAAATCACATAGTGTATGATGTTCACAAGACTGATTTTTTTTTTTTAGCTTCAGACATAATCATTCCGGTTGGACGATGTCATATATGTTTTATATTTTGAGCATAGACTCTCAGTACACACTTGTTTCAAAATGAACGCAGGCTGTTCGGTCAGGACTTTATTACTGGATTGCCAGCTGAAGTTGACTATTTATCTTCTATATTCTCTTTAGATGATCATGACCTGAGGGGCACAGAGAAACCAAAACTCCATCGGTGACAGAATGGAGAAAAAACCTTGGGAGAAACCAGGCTCAGTCTGGGGGCCAGTTCTCCTCTGACCAGACAAAACCAGCAGTTCAATTCCAGGCTGCAGCAATGTCACATTGTGCAGAGGACTCAACTGGCTCCTGCAGTCTTGTCCCGGTGGCCGTCTGATACAAGGTCTTGTTACACTTTATTTCGTATTCACTTTAGACATTCTTCTAACTGTAGCACTTTGTAACTACATGTCAACTACATGTCAACTAATTCTCATTAATTTGCAACTACATGTCTACTAACTCTCAGAGTAGACTTAGGGTAGGTTTAGGGTTAGTAGAATGTTGACAAAGAAAGTGTTAGAATATATTAAGCAGACAGTCTTCTAATACTTTAATGATTGGTAGTTGACATGTAGTTGCAAATTTACTTACTGTTAATAGAATGTCTAACGTGGACTATCGAAATAAAAGTGTTTCCCAATGTCCTTTTTACTGGGGATCTTAATCTGGGTCTCTCTAGTGTCCCTGGTCTCTGCTACTTTCATGGCTTAGAGGTCCTCTTTAGGTGCTGATCCACCATCTGGTCTGTTGCAGTGTGCGGTTTGTTTTGACCAACAGGTCCCTATAATGACTTCATGTCGTGCTATTTAATCTTTTTCTTATTTTACTATCACTGGATAGATTTGCTATTGAAAACTGAACCACAGTGAACGACCGCAAGAGTACCATCATCTTGAAAGTAAGGCGCACTTACAGTATAAGCACCCTACTACATCTATACTTATACACAAATTAGGTTTAACCAGCGATCGGCTGCTTTCTGTTGCTATTCCGCCAAGTAGTTTAGAGAGTAAGCATGCAGAAAGCTCACAGGATGCGTTCTTTGAATTTAATTTAGCTTTGCAGGATGTTTTGTCAGTTTAGTAGTGTCTATCTGTTTTTCATTGTCTTGTAAACTCAACTGTTTTAACCAGTGTCAAGTTTTAAAAACCTTAACAACTCCTCTTTAGACCGTCGTGTTCTGTTCCATTCTGTTGTATATATTGAAAAAATGCATTGTGTGATCATTGTGATGTGAAACATCATTTTATTTATTTATTTAATTTGTGTGCCATTGTAATTTCACTTAGATATATGTCAACATAGGGGATAAAAGATTATCACAATTTCCATTTCTTACCGACTTTAAGGACATGAAGTGTTATTACACAACCATCCATACATTTATAATGGTCAATATATCCTATAATAAGAATATATGTCCTCATTTTCTAATTCACAGATGGATATTTCAATGATACAGTGGTCACTGGACTAGAAGCGTTACCAGTGTTCATTTAGACATTGACACCCCCCCCCCCCCCCCCACACACAACACCACAGGTTTGTTGTTGGTGAAAAGTGGGGACTCCCATAGGCGTAATGGTTTTTATACTGTACAGACCGTATATTTTATTGCCCTACACCAACCCTACCCCTATACCTACCCCTTACAGGAGACTTTGTGTTATTTCAGATTTTCAATACATTCCATTCTGTGTGATTTAAGCATTTTGAAAAGTGGGGACATGGGGTAACGTCCTGAAAAGTCACCTTCTCCTTGTAATACCTGTCATACCTTTGTCATTATACAACTTTATGTCCTCATTTGTCACAAAAACCACACACACGGTCCCCACAACGACACACCACACTCACACACACACACACACACATACACATGTCTGGTTTGCTATCCTTGTGGGGACTCCATAGGCATAATGGTTTTTCTACTGTGCAGACCGTATATTCTATTGCCCTACACCTAAGCCTACCCCTTACAGGAAATTTTCTGCATTTTTACTTTCTCAAAAAAACTCACTCTGTATGATTTTAAAGCATTTTGAAAAATGGGGACATGGGGTAATGCCCTCATAAGTCACCTTCTCCTTGTAATACCTGTCAAACCTTTGTCATTATACACATTTATGTCCACATTTGTCACAAAAACACACACACACACACACAACAACACAACCAACACACACACACACACACACACACACATCACAGACACACACAGGAGTAAATTAAACTAATAGAATTATAAGGCCCACTAAACGGTGACTTTGCACATCTACAGTATGAATCTCGAGAGAATGCTTTATCAATGATACTGCTGCATGAATCCTAGTGGTCAAGTTGAGATACAGCTATGGTGATGATGAAGGTGTGTTGGTTGGCCTTCTTTCCATTCATCACTTGGTTTCTGATTTGCTGCACTTCACACCCAAACAACACCAACCCACACCCCACACACACACACAGGTGCGCGTACACACTTACTGTAAATCCTGCCTGACCACAAGGTGCACATTACATTCTGTGATGACTTTTCATAATGTGTCTTACCGTATGTTTAGTGTGTGTGTGTGTGTTTGTGTGTATACACTGTATATATATTGTATATACTGTATAATCAAAAGGGTTTTACAAAGTGATGTCATAGCAGATTTTAAATTTAACAAAAAAATGTATCTTTTGTTTTCTAATACTCACAATTGAGTCCTCCTGTAAGAGTGTTTTATTTTTTATTATAAATTCATATTAGAAATATATTATACCAATTATTATATTTCTGACAGCTTTTTTCCCTCCACTTTGATGTGGGTAAAATCTGGTTTTGGGTTTTGTTTGCTTAATGAGGATTTTACACACCAGATTTCTGACCCCTGAAATAAACCATATTGAAAACCATCTATTTACCTTGAATCAAAAGTTAAAGGGATAGTTCACCCAAAGATGAAAGTTTTGTCATCATTTACTCATCCTCATGTTGATCCAAACCTGTAAGACCTTTGTTCATATTCAGAACACAAAATAAGATATTTTTTATAAAATCAGAAAGCTTTCTGACCCTCCATATACAGCAAAGGAACTACTACATTCAAGGCCCAGAAAAGTAGAAATGACATTGTTAAAATAGTCCATGTGACATCAGTGGTCAACTGTAATTTTACGAAGCTACGAAAATACATTTTGTATGCAAAGAAAACAAATAACTTTAGCTTCCGTTTAGCTTCAACGCACGTTCACAGTACCACCGCATGCTCTTGGATTTCAAGTCATGGAAACTCCTTAATTTGTGTTCTGATGATGAACGAAGGTCTTACGTGTTTGGAATGACATGAGTGATGGGTTCAGTTTTGGGTGAACTATCCTTTAATTAAACAACACGGACAGAAGAATTTACAGTGTGACACAAAATTTCCCCAAACCATAGGGTGGCAGCCTAATTTTATTAGTATCCATACAAAACATTTATAAATATTTTTAGTATGATTGTGTATATTGCTGAAACATAATAGATGGATATTTTGACATCATGTGAAACATAAAAGTATTTTACGCATGCATAAAAAATGGTTCTTATAAATGTATGTATACTTACATTTTACTATTACAGATATTTTGGCGTCTTACCCCACCCCTACTCTAAATGTAACTATGTTCTCAAATATATAAAAATATAATTGAAAGATAAATGAGCAGTGGCAATTTTATTTGCAATTTACTTAGATTCTAAGAAACTAAGTATTAGAATGCTCTAAAGTGCTCTAAATATTAGCTGCTTTGCAAAGATTAAAATAATTCACAACTAATAGATTTGTCATATTTTTTGTTCTTAACATCTTAAAATAATATGTTATTTTCACAGTTAGTTTTGGTGTCACTCAAAGAACGTCTGTGCAGGACTCCAGACAGAGGCTAATTTTATTCTAGTTTAATCAAATGTTTCAGCCAATCAAACCAGTGTCAAACTAGATGGAATTCTAAATCATAAATCGTTTGGTCTCGTACTGTATCGCATATCTTGTCAGTGTCGTGTGCTTGCTTAGACCTTTGTTGTGATAAACAGTAAAGTGTGTTCAAGCGCTAGCAAAAGACATTGTAAAGAAATACTCTTTGAGAGTAGCAGTCAATCAGCGGAAGTTAAAAGCAGCTCATAAGTGTACTTATTTCTTGTTTCATTTGTGTTTAGTGCAGTTGTCATTGCTTGGAAACGCTTGTTTTGTTTTCTGTGTTGAGATGTGCTGAAGTCGCGTTTGGTCTCGTACTCTAACGCATACCATAGTCATTCAAGACTAAACCTCATGGCCCTGATAGAGACGTGTATCAAACCAGAGGACAATGCTACTCCTGAAGCACTCTCCAATAATTTCTCTTTTTTTCCACTCCCCCCTTCTGACTGGAAGAGGTGAAGGTACGTGTCTGCTTATCTGTAATGATTGGAAATTTATTCCTTTACCTTCTCTGGATATTAACAGCTTTTGAATCACATTCAGTCACTGTTACCCACCCTTTTAAAATCCATTTTTGTAGTTGTTTATCGACCCCCAGGATCACTAGGTAACTTTGTGGAAGAATTATATGTGCTGCTCTCAACCTTTCCTGAGGATGGTACTCCCCTAGTTATGCTTGGAGACTTCAACATCCTCCTAGATAAACCTCTGGCTGCAGACTTCCACACTCTGCTTGCCTCTTTTGATCTCAAGAGAGTGTTAACTACGGCTACTCAACTCAGGCAACCAACTGGCCCGTATTTACACACACACTGCTCCACTGACTCATGTGCGGTTACTCACTGCACACCTCGGATCACTTCCGTTCCTCCTCACTCTTAACTCAACCTGGTTTCTGAACACACACTACCCCTCCATATGTCCTTTTTCAACAATAACCTATGCTCACATCTCACCCTCCCGGTTATCTGCTATGGTTCATCTTCGCTTCCTCCCCCTAAACAGTTAGCATCTCTTGATGCTAACAGTGCTACTGATACTTTCTGCTCCACTCTTATATCTTGTTTAGACACTGTCTGCCCCTTGTCTTCCAGGCCAGCCCGTACCACCCCTGCTGCTCCTTGACAGTCTGATGTTCTCCACGAACATTATTCTAAGCTCAGGGCTGCTGAATGGGTATGGCGCAAATAAAAAAATCCTACTTTAATGTATATCAGTCACTCCTCTCTTCATTCTCTACTAATATCTCCACTGCTAAAAGGACATACTATAATAACAAAATTAACAACTCATCTAACTCTCGCATGCTCTTTAAAACATTTTCCTCCATCCTTTGTCCTCCTCCCCCTCCTTCATAAACTCTAACAGCTGACGACTTTGCCACGTTCTTCATTAATAAAATTAAAACCATCAGTGCACAATTTTCCACACCACAATCTGTCAAGCACATCTTACCAGCAAACATACACTCATTCACATCTTTCTCTTCACTCTCTGAGGCAGAAGTCTCCAAACTTATCCTTTCTAATCCTCCTACCATCCTATTCCATCTCATCTCCTTCAAGCCATTTCTCCTGCAGTTGTACCTGCACCCTCTCACATCATTAACACATCCCTTCACACTGGTATTTTTCCCTCAGCACTTAGACAGTCTTGTATAATCCCACTACTTAAGAAACCCAGCCTTAATCCATCTCTTTTAGAGAACTACAGACCAGTTTCCCTTCTTCCTTTCATTGCAAAAACACTTGAACGAGCTGTGTTCAACCAAGTCTCTGCCTTTCTCACACAGAACAACATCCTTGACAGCAACCAGTCTGGTTTCAGAAGTGGACATTCAACTGAAACAGCCTTGCTCTCAGTTGTTGAAGCCCTAAGACTGGCAAGAGCGGATTACAAATCTTCAATACTTATCTTGCTGGAACTGTCCGCTGCTTTTGACACGGTTAACCACCAGATACTCCTGTCAACCCTATTGGCAAAGGGCATCTCAGGAACTTCACTCCAGTGGTTTGAGTCTTACCTCTCAGATAGGTCCTTCAAGGTAACTTGGAGAGGTGAGGTGTCCAAGTCGCAACATCTAACTACTGGGGTGCCTCAGGGCTCAGTTCTTGGACCACTTATCTTCTCTGTCTACATGGCATCACTAAGTTCTGTCATTCAGAAGCATGGCTTCTCATATCACTGCTATGCTGATGACACTCAGCTCTACCTCTCATTCCATCCTGATGATCCGATGATAACTGCTCGCATCTCAGCTTGTCTAACAGAAATTTCTTGCTGGATGAAGAACCATCACCTTAAACTCAACCTTGCCAAGACAGAACTGCTTGTGGTTCCAGTAAACCCATCACTTTATCAAAACTTCACCATCCAGTTAGGCACATCAACCATAACTCCTTCAAAAACAGCCAGAAACCTTGGAGTTATGATTGATGATCAGCTGGCTTTCTCAGACCACATTGGTAAAACTGCCCGTTCCTGCAGATTTGCTTTATTCAACATAAAGAAGATCAGACACTTTCTTTCGGAACACGCAACACAACTCCTTGTTCAAGCCAATGTTCTGTCCAGGCTGGACTATTGCAATGCTCTCTTGGCAGGCCTTTCAGCCAGTTCTATCAAACTTTTACAATTAATCCAGAACAGCAAGATTCATTTTTAATGAGCCGAAAAGAATGTATGTCACACCTCTGTTCATCAATTTGTTCTGGCTACCAGTAGCTGCTCGCATTATTCAAGGCATTGATGTTTGCCTACACAACCACCACTGGCTCTGCACCCCTTTACCTCAATTCATTACTTCAGAGTTATGTGCCCTTTAGAAGCTTGTGTTCTGCAAGTGAACGACGCATTATTGTGCATCCCAAAGTGGCACAAAATCACTTTCTCGGACTTTTAAATTAAATGTACCCTCCTGGTGGAATGACCTCCCAACTCAATCCGAGCAGCTGAGTCTTTAGCCATCTTCAAGAAATGACTAAAAACACATATGTTCCATCTTTATTTGATCCTCTAACTTTAGCACTCTCTATTCTAATTCTTTAAAAAAAAAAACTCTTGCCCCTTTTAGACGTGCACTCTATTTATTTACTAACTGCTTGTTTTCTTTAAAAAAACTAACACTAGCTTCTCTATTATTTTTGTATTCTATCTATTTGTTTTTTTTTATTATACAATTAACAAAAGCAAAATAAAGGCCTTTAACACTAGCTTGCTCTTTTTTTCTATTATATCTGTTTTCTTTTTATTTATTATAAAAAAATCAAAACAAACACTACTTATAACAATACACACTTGCTATGTGTACTGCGTTAAGCTAACTGAGACTTGTTATAGCACTTGTATATTATTGCTCTTTTGTTGGTTTTGTTTGCTTCTATTGTCCTCATTTGTAAGTCTTTTTGGATAAAAGCATCTGCTAAATGTTTCATCTTCAGTTTGAGAGAAACATCAGTGGTTTTTCTCTCACAATGTCAATAGTTTAGAAGTGAATCATTGTAATAATGGCCCATTAAATAATAAAAATTAATGAAATCTTGTGGTTTGGTGCTTACGAATAGTACTTGAGCTGAATGTCGAATCGATAATCAGTGTCCTTTAGGAACAGGACAGACTGTTCCTTAAGAGAGTTAAAGATTGAGAAAAAGGAGAGCGAGAGGCAGATGCAGTTGTCGTGATCCATTTATCGTAGCGCAGCACACAGACTCTCAGCAGTGTGACCACATCCCTGAACATTGTCTGGCTCAAACTCAAGAGCAACAATCCTGCAACAGCGTTCTTCCATTACTTCTGCTAAAGCCAGAGAAGATTCTTTACGCCCTTCCTCCTTCCCCTCTCTGCTCTGCTAGTGTTATCTTGTCCTCTGAGGCCGAATTATGATCCTCCCGAGAAACCAGTGTGTTCTCATAAATCGCTTCGCTAAAGAGCCATGGCAAATTGCTGTTTGGCTGAGTGGCTACACAGCTCTGTTTGTTTTCCTACTGTGTTAGCCTCATTCTCCACGGAAGATAATTTGTGAACTGATTTATGCGGCAGACATGTGCGCCGGGGTTGTATGAGTGCATTTTGGTGATTTCCTCACAGGATGTTCCTCTGTCTCTTCTCTGAGTAGAAACTGTTACTCTAAGAAATATCCCACCAGGTGGCCCATCAGTACTTTTCCAAAGCCACTGTTCCCAACAAGTGTATGTGTGTTTAAGATATCAGCGCACACTCTGGACCGTGAAAAATTATAAAAGTTCTTTATCCTTAAGTCATAGAAAGTCATTGGATAGCTTTGTGTGAGTAACAGACCAAAATTGAATTCACTGTTGAAGATGAAATTTATCTTGATCTATACTGAATTTGTGCTAGTGAAAGTTTAGAGCTATGACTGAAAGTAAGATTAAATACATTTTGCATTGAAGTAAAAATATTAACCTGCAGTGACGCATCTTCATGTATATTTTTAACATGCAAATGAGATTTTGGAGCTTCAGCAGAAGGCAAATAGTGTAAATAATTATTTACATTTTAGACTGCAATTTTGCAGTGGATCTTTATGAGCCATTTTAATGTGTAACAGAGGCCCCAAAGAAACATGGTGATGGAAAAGGAAATATTTCCTTTTCAAAAATTATAATGTGAAGGAAAAATATATTTCAATGCTTTTGAATTTGATTTTGAATTTGAATAGAGATATTTTTTTAACTATGATTTAAAAATGTAATGTTGGTCCAGTTCTAATATGGATCGGTAACGTGTTCCAAAGTTTAGGTGCGGCTATGGCAAATGCTCGATCACCCCTAGATTTTAATTTTGACTTTGGAACAGTTAACAAACTCTGGTTGGCAGACCTAAGAGTTCTTTCCGGATGATATTCATACAACAGGTCGGAGAGGTAAGGGGGAGCGAGGCCATTTAAACATTTAATAACAAGCAAAAGCACTTTAATATCAATTCTAAAGCGTACTGGGAGCCAATGTAAAGACATTAACACAGGAGTAATATGTTCGTATTTATGAACATCGGTTAAAAGACGTGCAGCCGCATTTTGGACCATTTGTAATCTAGATATTGAAGAACTGTTTATTCCCAGATATAGGGAATTACAATAATCAATTCTAGAAGAAATAAAAGCATGCATTGCAGTTTCAAAGTGCTTAAATAAAAGGAAGGTCTTCACTTTAGCCAACGTTCTAAATTGGTAAAAACTTGATTTGACAACTAAATTGATTTGCCTATCAAATTTAAGTGCACTATCGAAAAAAGACACACAAGCTTTTTTACACATGATTTAACTGAAGAAGATAAAACACCAGAATTTACATGAGAATTTTTTGGGACTTCAGAGGAGCCAAACACAATGATCTCTGTTTTACTCTCATTTAGATTAATAAAATGCAAAGGCATCCAGGCTTTGACATCAGTAAGACAGGCACAGAGGGAGTGTACACCATTTTTATGCTTCAGGGGCAAATCAAGTTGAGTATCGTCTGCTTAGCAGTGATAGTACAAGCCATGCTTTTACAAAAATAGAGGCTAAAGGAAGCATATATACAGATAACAATAAAGGGGCCAAAATAGAGCCTTGGGGGACCCCACAAGTCAGTGGGACCGCCCCAGAAAAATATTGTCCAATATTGATTGAGAAGCTGCTATTTTTAAGATATGACTGAAACCAACATAATGCAGTTCCTCTGATGCCCACAACTTGTTCTAGCCGAGCAAGCAAGACCTCATGGTCAACTTTATCAAATGATGCACTTAAATCTAATAGTACCAGTACAACAGAGTCACCTGAGTCAGTGGCCATTAAACCACAAGTCATGTAGACCGCTTTTATGGTGGATTTGATTGGAGGCTGAAAGCTGCATTTCCTTTAATTGTATTGAAAAGGTCTCCAATGACATGAGAACATGAGTTTGACATACAAAGTAAGTCATGCAGCTTGGAACAACATGAGGGTGAATAAATAATGACTTATTGTTGGGTGAGCTATTCTTTTTAATGCATTTTTAATGTACTTCTTCCTTACAAAAAAAAACACACTTGTTAAGTTTTCTACATCAACCACAGATGCTTGTCTTAAAAAGGAAAAGCAAACCTAAAACATGTCAACACCAGCAAACCCTCCATCCATAACCTCCAGACATTTTCTATTTTCCACCCTCAGGTGACCCTCAGCAGCACTTAGTAAATCACCTTTTCCAAGGAGAACAGCACTGAGCTTTTCTGTCAGAGACTGGACTCTTAGACAGACACATTTCCTGTCCTTTAAGCTGTCCAGAGAGCTGAATGTATCTGTTCCAGCTCTCAATGATGGCTGGAATCCCATAGAGTCAGCCCAGCTATAACTACACTGTAAAAACTTTCAGTTTTTTTACCAAAATAAATATTCCTTTAAAACCCTATTTTGTTTAATCAATAAATGATTCCACTTATTTTAGTTGCCATCAGAGCTGTTTTTGAGGGGAAATATGAGTGTAGGTCAGTATTTGTTAAGCCATTTTAAGGTGTTCTGGTTTGTAGAGTGTTGTTGTGGTGTAGTTAAGTGGGGTCTATGTTATTTGCAACCCAATCTATTCGGATATATGTGCTTGTGGCGACGTTTCTGCAATATTGATATTACATACCTTATTGCACGTTTCGTGGCATTTTCAAAGTGAAATGTCCATGGTAGCCTAAAACACATGTTCAATACAAGCACTGTGGCCACAGGTTGTAATTGTGTTGGGTACGGCCCATATTGTGCGTTTTGTATACATGGCCTCAGGTACTAGTGTGGCAGTTCAAAAATCACATGGGTCTAGGTGTCACTAAAAGGTTAATGTTGATCATGTTTGAATAACCCAACACTAAACCTTCCAATGTGTTACCATCCAAAAGGTGTCTATCAAATGTATTTGCTGATTCACTGTGTCTTTTTTATTAACTTGTTATACACAGTTGCTCTGTTTTCGTCAAACCGTAGTTTTTAATGATTTCGCCCGGATTTGAGCTCTTCCCCTCACAAGTCACGCGCGTATCACGCGAGCTACCGAGCCAACTGCATTACAAAACCTACACATATAAGCTGTATCATTTTTCAAATCCACCAGCAGTAAGAATTGTTTTTGAAGTCTAATAATAATATTTGACAAGGAATTGTGTGAACAAATTAGATTACTTAATCAGGGATCCTGGCCCTGTATACAGACTTTGTGTGAAAGGAAAAAAGTTGTTTTACTGCCCCTAGTGTTCATTTCATCTGGAAACTGCTGCGATTCATACGTTAAGTTAAAGAACCAAATACATTTGATAAAGTGCACATTGATTGGAATAGCCTAAAAGATTTTAGCTAAAGAAGCAAAATGTATGATTCCATTGTTTCTTACATTTTATTTCTGATTTGATATTATTGAAACTGGAATCTTGACAAATAGCTTAGCGGAATCCTTTTTTTTACTTGGATTTAGATGGATGTTGAATGAACTGATTTACTTTAAAGAGAGCCCCAGCCCCAGCCCTTTCCCTGTCTTCTCTCTATCTCACCTCTGTCTGTGTGTTTGCAACTTCATTCTCTTCATCATGAGTGTAATTATATTCAGCTGATGAGTTCTGGCACCTGAAATACAGCAGAAGGAGAGAGAGAGACATTCTGACAGTATGTCTCAGTGTGTGTTCTGTCTCATTTTGGTGGACTGTGAATCAAGCACTCTTGGCTCTTGCCAGCAGCCGTCACTCTGAGTTTGAACTCTCAACATCATTCTGTGTGTAAATGAGAGTCAGGGTGGGAAAATCAGGATCAGTCCATGCAGATCAACATCCTGAGACAAGCTCTCAGCCGGTTTGGAGCCTGGAAGTTATTACCAATAATTACTGCTCCAGATGTTGGACACATCTGTCAATAAGATCATCAAATGGCTTTGAGGAAATCCCTGCAGAATGATACGCCAGTAATCATGAAATGAAGACATTCACAACAGGTTATAATGACGATCTGTGCTTCCATTTGTCCATCTGTTCCTCTATCTATCCATCTTGCTGTACGTTCAGTACGTTCATTCAGTGATGTAGAATCGGTGAGCGGGGCTAAACAGACAGTGATGTAGAACTGGTGGGCGGGGCTAAACAGACAGTGACGTAGAATCGGTGGGCGGGGCTAAACAGCCAGTGATGTAGAATCGGTGGGCGGGGCTGAACAGGCAGTGATGTAGAATCAGTGGGAGGGGCTAAACAGGCAGGGGCTAAACAGGCAGTGATGTAGAACCGGTGGGCGGGGCTAAACAGACAGTGAAGTGATGTAGAATCTGGAGCGTGGCTTAAATCAGCCAGTGATTAGAATTCGTTGGCGGTCCTAACATGGTTTAACGGCAGTGATTAGAATCGGTGAGCGGGCTAAAACGCGTGATGTAGAATCGGTGGCGGCTAAACATGGGGATAAACAGGCAGATGAGCTACGATGGTCGGGGGCTAACAGGCAGTGTGTAAATCGTGAGCGTGGCTAAACCGGCATGATGTAGATCGTGAGGCAAAAGAACCAGACGGCTAAACAGGCATGTGTATAATCGTGAGCGGGGGTTTTTTTTTTTTTTTTCGAAAGAGGCAGTGATGTAGAGTCGGTGGGTGGGGCTAAACAGGCAGTGGTGTAGAATCTGTGTGCGGTGCTAAACAGGCAGCGATGTAGAATCGGTGAGTGGGGCTAAACAGGTA
Organism: Sinocyclocheilus anophthalmus; assembly: GCA_018155175.1. Lineage (NCBI taxonomy): Eukaryota > Metazoa > Chordata > Actinopteri > Cypriniformes > Cyprinidae > Sinocyclocheilus > Sinocyclocheilus anophthalmus. Next base: position 42,761 of record JADLZN010000062.1, read on the forward strand.
GTGGTGTAGAATCGGTGAGCGGCTAACAGTCAGTGATGTAGAATCGTGGGCGGGGCTAAACAGGCAGTGGATGTAGAATCGGTGTGCGGTGCTAAATAGGCAGTGATGTAGAATCGGGGGGCTAAACAGGCAGTGATGTAGAATCGGTGAGCGGGGCTAAACAGGCAGTGATGTAGAATCGGTGGTGGGGCTAAACAGACAGTGATGTAGAATCGGTGGCTAAACATGCAGTGATGTAGAATCGGTGGGCGGGGCTGAACAGCAGTGATGTAGAATCGGTGGGCAGGGCTAAACGGACAGTGCTGTAGACGCATGCGTGATCATCTTCTGCGAGGCGGTTTTGACACACTATTAAAGCATAAAGTGCACATTCCCCACCCCTCGTTTTGGCAGATGGCTTCATATAAGCTGTTTTTAGAACTAACGAGAAAGTTTTGATTGCTAAAACTTACAGTATGTTTTTTATAGTACAATGACCTCTTACATGTCAAAAGATCAAGAGATTTTTTTTTCTCAGTTCATGACCCCTTTAAAACATCCATCTACTTTGCCGTGCGTTCATGGATTCATCCATCCATTGAAATATTCATCCACCATACATACATTTATCCATCTATCCATCCATCTGTTCATTTAAACATTAATCCATCCAAACATTAATTCATCCATATATCCATAATGTCAAGCATTCATTTTTTTATACATCCATATTCATCCATCACTCCATCCATCCATCCATTCAAATGTCCTTTCAGAACAACTTCAATTTTCATGAAAGTTTTTGGTGCTTAACGTAAGATGACATTATAATAAAGCTGTTTTAATTCTTGACAGGTGGGTTGGTCTTTTGTGAAAAGAGAATTGTAGGATGAATTGTGAAAAGAGAGAGACCAGACCCAGGCAATCCAGAAGAACATGTAATAGAAGCATTACTTTATCTGGTCCTTTGACCACCACCCCCCAAAACCAAACAGACCCGTCAGAACCAGACCAAAGGTCACCACAATCCCGCCTGGTGAGCCACAGGCACTGGCGCTAACGCAAATACTAGTATAATCACTTTATCTGGCTTGCCTATGTTTTCCTCCATATTGTAATTGGAGCAGAGTGTGTTTTGCTATCATGTGTCTCTTTCTGATTGGACGCCTGTGGTGAGGTCACTGCTGCTGATCCCTCTGTAAAAATGAACCTGGGAAGAGAGTGAGATGGAGAAACTGAGACTCAAAGAGCTGTCCATCACTGCTGTCTGAGTGCAGGAAATGAGGAAGAAACCAAAAAAGGTGGAATTCATAACATGGGCTTCATCCCCTAGTAGGCTAATTGGCGGCGCTACATGAAGAACATTTCAATCCAAATAAACACAGTGTCCCCAAGGCCTTCAGTGAGAGCTTAACCTACAGATATTAACATCAAAGAGTACTCATCCTCTCACTTTACCTCCTCACTTACTTTTCTAGAGCCGTGTTTTGGTAGTTGAATATTGACCACAGGTTTTGAGCCGCGTTTCCACTGAGAAACACAAAGTAGTATATCTGTTTAATTAAAATCTTAAATTTTTATGTTGCAATCATTGTTTTGATGATCTGGAATAGACCATTTCATAATGATATTTGTTGGTTTGGGAAGTGCTGTCATTGTTCCTGGCATGGGCGAAATTTGACTCTTGAGTCAGGGGGGGGGCAAGATATATACTGTATAAATGAAATAAATAAATAAAAGCGAAATAATTTTTTTCGGATATAAGCATCAAAACAATGCCCTACCATACTGCAATGCATCAAAGCAGTCAATACAACACAGCCAAGAATAACTTAAAGAGGTTGCCACCATTTAATAAACTGTGGACTAGAATCTTCTTTCGAAACCCCGATTAATTCCCTATTAAATGCGTTAGCGTCGGTACCTCTTTTTATTTAATGGGAGGCGGGCGGTCTAACCTATCCCTTCCCTACGGCCATCAGAACGCATATCTGCGCTTCCATTCTTTATTGACCACCCGGTACAAGGCTTGGTGCTCAGGACTGTTATGCACACGCGCTGCACACGCATGGCTTTCTGCATCACGCGTTTATTTGCGGGTCTGCAGCATGTGCAGAACTACCGTGGAAAGATAATGGCCCCATACATAACAGGCATGTTGCGATTAGTGACAGAGCAGAGTAAGGATGGCGGAACTTGTGGCAGGCTCTAGCTTTGAACCTTCAACTCTGGGTTTTGTTATTTTGCTTACCTATACTTTTAAATGACAGATTCGTATTATTTTATTTTTCCATCCTCGACACTTTTCCTACTGTGTACAGAAAAACGACTTTAGTATTTGACAAGACAAATAAAATAGCTAATATCTATTTTGGTACAGACCTACATTTTTTTTTTTTCTCTCTGCAACACTTTTTCCTGTTGTGTTGTAGATGTTAAACGAATTGTATCTTGACAAGGCGAATAAAAATAAGAAATACAATTTTTTGTACAACATTTTTATTTTCTCTGAAACTTTTTCTACTGTGTTGCATAAAATATTAAACAAATTTTGTGTCTTAAGATCATTCATATAAATTCAAGTCAAAGTCAAAATCATACTATTGACCTACATAAATAACAGGCCTAAAGTGTGTGTGCAGACCTACACTGGTATTTTTAGCCTATCCTTCTTTCTTTCATAGCGAAGTTAATGGAGATTTCTGGAAACGAGATCGAATTTAGCGGAACGTCGGGTCCGGAAGAAATTATTCGAACGGACAGCGGGTGAACAAAGGTGGCATAGATAGCGGAGCGGGTGGGTGCGGAAGAACCCTTGCAGGACGAACTAAAAAATAGTCCCGCGCAGACCATCTACTGTGCATAAGCTTTGGTTCTTCCTGCGCCTGATGTGGGCTTCCCTGTTTGTCCGTGATGGCCTTTCCTTTTATCCAGAAATTCACGCGCTGTTCTGATGTTCATGAAGTTTTGCCGTGCGTTTTTCGTGGCACTTGCAGGCTCCAGGTTGAAGGTCGGTTACCGAAGGCGAACACAGAGAAAAAGTAAACGATCCTTTTGGACATATTTTGGTCATAAATCGCATAAACCATTATGGTACTGAACTTTTGCTGGAATTAAATGAAAGACTGTTACGATTTCGCCTATCGCATAAAGTGTACACACGCTTTGGCCGTGAAGTAGAGCGCACCAGGACACACGCGGGCCGGGGATTTCACGAATTCGGTCCATGGACTCCGTTTAGCAACCACCAGAGGTCACACTTTCCGTGACATTGACCTCGCGAGCAGGACAATACTGTTGCCTACAGCCCCGGACGACTATCCCCCTGCGATGAGGGGGGGCCATTGCGACGTTGGCACAAGCACGAGTGCACTCATTTGCCCCAGCTGTTTATTATCCCCTCACCATTAGAGCGAGCGGCCACTCAACTGAGCCATTGCTCTGCTGATAATAGTTTATCTGTACCCGTTCCGGTCTCTGTGGTTTTCCCTGGGGTTGCCCATGCCGTTTGCGGTGGTTTTCGGAGCTTTGCCCGTGTGTTCCCTGGATTTATCCCGCGAGGCGCCCCCGGTTAGGTTCGTTCTGCCAACGGTCGACCGAACTTGCTAGGCCCTAGGACCGTGCGGGGTTTTGGGCCCATAGTACCTTGTCTGCCCATTAGCTTACCGTCCTGTTTATGCCCAACGACGGGTCCTCGGTCTTTCGTCCTTCTGTACGCTGCATATGATCTTCGCACGTCTCACGCCTTTGCAGGCCCACCTTCGGAGTTTGTGCCAGACTCATTTCCAACGGTAGCAACAGTATTGAAAGTGTCCCAGTGTGCCAACATGCTCATGCCGGAGAGGGAGCCGCATAATTATGCGGATGTCATTCCTGAAACTTTGCAGGGTGTAGCCTGTGTGTCAAAAAACGAAAGTTTCATACAAATTCTGATGGATTATACCCTAGAAAGTGCGCAAAGATCGCTCACTTTATCACTAAAAAGCATCACTCATCTTCGTTCATCGCGATCTCACAAAGTTCCGTTATAATCAATTAAGCTCTCTAAACTGCACAATGAATCTCTTATTTACATCGCGTTTGCACTTAGTCATGAGATGATTCACGATCGTTCAAGACTGCACTAAAAACTGCAGCGCTTTCTGTGGTGACTGAATTCTGACAAATCGTTTATGATTGGCCATTGCGTTCAAGAACTCAACAGATATGTCTGTGATTGGTTACATTGCTCAACGCTGCAAAAACACATTAAGGGTGTTGTAGCGCACCGCCAATGTTGGCCGCGTGGTTCCTGGAGATGTTTCAGGATAGTCAAACAACAGGCAGAGTGCTTCAGGTAGTTAGGGGGGTGACGCAGCACAGGTAGCATAATACAGAGCCGCCAGACATACGAGTGCTGAGAAAAAAATTGAGTTCACAGTGAGAATGTTGATTGCACAGGGTGAAGGTGAAGTTATGAATTAAGGAAGGTCGGTGCACGACATTCTATTGCATGTCATGATATCTAGTGTGAATTAGTCCTGTGGGTTTCTGGATCTCCCTGAATGCCTGGAATGGTGCAAAAATGGAGAGAAAGGGAAAACTAAAAGGAGAACATCGCACATAAAATCGAGAGGGAGAAGGGTCCGAACATTGGCATTGGCTAGCCTTGTTAGACACTCCGGGGGTCGACAGAGATTTAGGACACAGCTTATAAGTCCGGGTTGTAGCTTGTAATTGGCGTCTGGGAGAAAAATATTTATGTATTCAAGCAGTAGTGATTTGGCAAAACGGGGGGGCCTATCTGTTGAATATCTGCACACCGGACAGCATCACGAAGTTAAGGTGGGGGTCTACAGTTGTAGCTTGTATATTATTCATCGTCTGTGGAAGGCGTAGGACCATAAACTGTTTGTCCAATCATATCCACATCATAGGGTAGCAAGAGGCTGTGCCTTCGGGGGGGTCGGCGGTCATGTATGTATTGCCTACCGCTGCACCGGTCCTGTTCATGGGCGACAGGTGCTACTATCATCAGTGCGTTCCCTTAGATGTGGCAGGTACTCGGCGAGGGAAAGGATGCGTTGAGATTATTTGTAGTGATTAGATTTGGTGTAGGTGAGTACCTCAGCCAGGTCCCCGTGTAAGTGAAATAACAGCGGAGATCTGAATGACTTTGGATATCGCGTATCGGCAGTATGTTCGTTCTTGACCAATACTATTATTTGCTGACTAAATCGACCATTCAGCCTTTTTGACCAATTGCAACTCTCTCTGATGGCATGTATTTAGACTGAGCGGGGGGCTGGGCATCTTGTGTTCTCCCGCCGATTGAGCCATGTAGACCCAGTGTTCCCCACCTGTCCTGAGGCCCCCACCCACAACGATGCGATGGGTCGCAACTTATCTGACCCATTTATTTCAGACCTGTGTCCAAATATGCATCATGCTATATGTTCATGAGCCTTCAGAAACAGGGTTTGGAAACATTGCTGTAACCTATAGAAAGAGTCATTAAGCAAATCTTTTTTTGTGAACAGATTCAGAAGAGTCACTGGTTTGAATCAAGTCTATTACTTTTCTCCACAAGAAACATGAACCCACTCCTTTCTGTCTTTGATGCTGTTTTCCATCTCAAACTATCTCTATAATTATGTCTTTTCATTTTAATCTTCCACTATCTCTCGGCTCTCTCGTACTCGGGGCATGCCGTCTCTTCGCGTTTCTACCCGGCCCGGTCTTGTGGGACACTCAGTCCCACCCGTGTGCGCATCGAAACGGGCAGACTTTTGGGGAATAATTGGCGCCAGTTGGTCACCTTGGAAACGCCTGTGGTGGTGCACATGGAGCTTAAATTCTGCACCACCCCTCACACCCCCTCTGGGGCTTCTGTCCCCGTTTCGTCACAACCACCCCCCGCATCCCACCCGGGGCGGCGACTCTTCAGCCCGCAGGTGTCAGTGAGTCCTAAACCAAAACCGGTGGGCAAAGTAAGTAGTTTCTCTGCGTCGCTCTGGCTTACTCACAGAACGCAAACATGACATGCTTGGGGGGCAGGTAAGAACCAATCCTGCAAACCCCACTGCGGAGTAGTTCTCGTGGGAAACGCAGAATCCACGGCCATCACTCGCCAGGGACAAACAGAACGTTAAAAAATGCACGTTGCACTGGAAAAGGCGGGTGGTCATAGGTCCTAGGAAAATGCGTGTAAGCCTACTAGCCCGTGGGGATAAGAACGGCGTCACAGACAGAAGAGTCCGCAAACCCTGCCCAAAGGAAAGACAGTGGGTGGTTTGTGTAGGCGCTTCCCGGGGTAGGCGGGCAGGTCGTTTTCTTCGAACAGGTGTGGATAGCGTAAGGTTAAAAGGAACGTTGTTGAACCGGGAGTAAGAGTGAGGCACTAGATCATCGATTAATAAAGAGCAGACTAGGACTAACATAGAACTGGGTAAGACAATTGCGGGCCTTGAAACCTTTTTTTTTGTGTAGAGGGGGGATAAATAGCGTGGAGGGGTATATGCGGGGTGACGTCGCGGGTAGTATGGGCTAGCATGCTGGGGGAAGGTTGACAAATGGGAGTCCCAATTACGGACAGTAGACACAATGAAAATGTTTAGCAGGCCTAACGGAGGTGACCTAACCTATGAGAATACTGCAGCTTCTTGATCACAACATCCACAAATGGTGCTTGACACTACATTATGCCAAGTTTCCCCAAACTGGTGGTGAGGGGATGGTGATGAACTAAGTACTTGAATTAAAAGCATAAAAGTCAATAACGAGTGAGATGCCTTTCCAGGTCCGCCTGGTGTGAATTACAGGTCACTTGACGTGTGGTCAGTGTGGGGTGCCGTTCCATAAAACGGGAAGACTTCCAACGGTATAGGGGGTAGCGGTTCGGGGGTGGTCAGCGGTGAGCACATGTATTGTTCAACGAAGGTCACGGAAGCGGACGTCACGGGTCGGTTCATCGTCAGATGTAAGACAGCCAGTATTTAGGCATCAGGTGCAGAAGGGGGCACGGTGCTGGTAATGCAATCTACGCGCTGGGCCACCAAACGGCAGAGCGGAACAGAGATGAGCGAATGTACAGAACACCACCCAAGACACGAACGACGAGGGCAGAGGCACAGCAAAAGCTCAAGAAACGCCTCTTGTTTTAAGCCGAATGGGGGGAAAGTTCAGGTCTAAGAGTTGGCTGCTGGGCGAAGCCGGCTAAATTCTGAAATTTGGTTTTTTTTAGTTTTAATTTGTTGGGGCCACCTATCCAAAGGGGCAACACAACCTCATGTCAATCGATTGGTCCGCAAAAGTATTTGTGGGGAATTGTAAAGGGATAAAATCTGTACCGCAGACAACCTCCTGTTTCGCGATGGCTCGGGGACAAATGGAAGGAAGGACAATAGGGTTTATATGACGTATCTGAAGGAACGTGGACCGTCTTCAGAAAGTGCTCGTGCAGTTGCTGGTTTCTACCTCCATAGAATGCATATACAGTAGGTTTATAACGCAGCTGCTTTGTTTACTGCCTTCCAATCAAAGTCTCCATTCTGTTTTGCTTTTACATCTAAAATGAGTTTTCTTTGAAATTAAATCTTGACACTGGCCGTTGTACCGGCCCTGCCCCCCCAAACCCGAGGTGCTGAACCGTGACGTCTGTGCGCCTTACCTACAACCCCTAAAACTTAGCTTTTTTAGAAAGGAAAATGTAAGACAGAAAATAGAAGTATTAAGGCAAATCAATACATTCTGAATAATTTAGTGCCATATGTAATCACGTAATATATAAAAAAGTAACTGCAATCGGATTATGCACATTTTAAAATTTAATATAATCTAAGTACTTAATTTTTGGAATCTCGGGGTGTTGCTAACACTGTGTTAACAACACCAAGATCACTGGTTCAATTCCCAGATTGAATAATAGTCAGTCTGATAAAACAGTATAGCTTGAAAAGCTGAAGTAAGATATATCTTTTGACAGAGGCATCTGTCCAATGCATAGATGTAAATGTTATTGCAAAATAAACCTGTCAGTTTGAAGTAAGCATGAAATATTGATGTGGCTTAAGTGATGTTTATAAACAAATTTCGGGAGCAGCACGCACAGATAATTAACACAGCCAGTTCATCATTAGTGATTACACCATTTATCCAATCAGCACAAGAGAAAACTCCTATAAATAACCAAGTACATCCTACCTTCGTTGTCTCTCGACTTTCAGCATTGGTGCATCCATCGCCGCATTAGTCAGATCCGCATGTCCCCAAACCCTTTGCCATCCAACAGGGGCTCCTCCCGCGTCTACAGCCGACGTTCAGCACCCCAGTGCTCTGCAGGACACCTCAACTGAGCCCACGGCTGCCTTCCCGCATCGCCGCCACTCATACCTCAAGATGCCGAGATTCTCCTTCACCCTCACCTTCCAGGCATCACCCACCTTCTCCAGCGTCCTCCTATGCCTCAGCTCTCTCCTCCGCCCCAGCTGCGGAGAAGTGGACCGTGTTTCCACGTTACGCCAATCCTCTCCAACTCCGGCAGCCTCTAGTGGCCTCACGTCCTGACAAAGGCAGAGCTAAAGCCTCACCTGGTTGCGCTCCAGGGTCGGGGCGGCCACTGGGGGGGGGTGTCCAAGGGTTCGCCCCCACTCCTCCGTCCAAAGCTAAGGACAAAACAAACCGGGGCCGCAGTGCTCCTTATTCACGGCCTGATCCAACTACCACGCCACCAAGGACGAGCCTCCGACTATCTGGCCGCAGCAGAAGGCCTTCGGCATGCCTGGGCCGCGCACCTGATCCAGCAGCAAATGCCTCCCGATCCTCTGAGCATCAGCCATCAGATCCTCCAGGCGACGCATCGGCGCACGCCTCCACAAGGCGCCAAGATAGCGTGAGCACGCCTCCACTAGCGGCGCAGTCCCATCCCCAGTCCCTGTTTTACCCCACCCTTAACCCTTTCCCCTACCCATGGCCCCCAGCCCCACCATCCAGCTCTAGCGTGAGGCTTCCTCAGCTAGCAGCAAAAGCTCCGACGTCCACCATTCCAATCCTCCTTCCATATGTTTTTCCCACCCCCGGGACTGACCAAAGTGTGAGGCCACCTCCGCTAATGGCGCAGGCTCCGGCGCCCCCATTCCCCCCTTCTTCCCTATGTTTTGCCCCATCCCCGGAGCCGACCAAGGCGTGAGGTCTCCCCCGCCAATGGCGCAGGTTCCGGCGAGCGAACCGTTCCAAGCGCGAGCTTGCCTCCGCAGGCAGTTTCTGGCGGCTACTTTCCCTACCCCCATCCCCCATGCCCACTCATCCTACTGTCTGTCCACAGCCACACCACTACCTATGCCACCAAACGCCCTTGCCCTGAACCCTCCCCCCGTATCCAGTAACATCTGGAACCAAATCCTCTCGGGTGCAGACGTAGATCTTTTTCCCTTCTGTCTCCTATTTCGCCTTCGTCCACCGCTGGTGGGCCCCAAATTGAGTATGGCGATTTTCAGTCACGCTTAGAAAAAACACAGCAAATAGTCAACCCTCTTATCTAAATTTTTCCGAAGTCGCCATCACTCAACTTAACCTGAAGTCAGCTGTTCCAGTTTTCCTCACAGATGACGCGAGCTCGGGGGCGACTATCTCACTAATTGTCGCCGGGACTCCGTCGCTATCGAACGGGCTGCCTTTCGTACACATTACCGCTAAGATTTCAGGGCCAAGGTTCTTATCGCTAGTGCCCCAATGGGAGTCCAGTGCCCGTTACTGGGGCTTTGGACACGATTTCACAATAGGTATTTTTGGCGCCGTCACATCACATGCTCGTATGCCGATCCTCGCCATGCCACCACACGGTGCCCCTCTTTCCAACCCATCCACCTCCTCCCTCCCCTCCCATCTTAGCCCAAATCCAGCCAGCTACTGCTTGCACGTCCCAACCACCCTCCCTCCCCACTTCCACCAACCCGCCCCCCCCATCCTTCTCCAGCCAGACAGCTCTGCACCACTGCAATCTTGCCGGCAGATGCCAAACAACGCTGCCGATTCATGCCTATTTGCAACTCACACCCGCTTGATTTGCCCTGTTAAGAAAGCTGCAAATAAAAATGCTAAGCAATACTTATCGACTCCTGTAAATGTCTCTCGTTTATTTTCTGAATTGATTCATCACCCTGACTCTGATTTCTCTAACTATCTATTGTCGGGCCTCTCACATGGTTTTCATCCCGGTCGAATTCTCCCCCTCCCAAAGCTCATCTGCCCCAATCTTCAGTCCGGCGCTTGCCGAACCCTCAAAACATTCGATCTCTACTTAAGAAAGAAACTGACGAAATATGTTATTATCGGCCCGTTTTTGCCGTACCCCCCTTTAACTTTTCCGGGTGAGTCCCATAGGCATAGCACCAGAACATTTCTGTTACAATGCCTTATAATCATCTCTCTCCCCATAATGCCCCGCTCCTGACATTAACTGCCATCAAGCCCGCGTTGAAAGAATTTTCTCGTCATTACCATGACATCGCAGCCATTACCAGATAAGACACAGGTCGCGGCGCTTGATGCCAAGTTACAAGCACCTCTGCCGTTAAGGTGATGCCCATCCCGCCAGAGTTTTGGCACTTATTCGCATCTTCTGGCGCAAAAATTTTTACTTTCCGTCCGCCTCACATTCGGGACTGCCGACAGCCAAAATTTTCGACAGTTAATCAGAAGCAATTTTCCTGAGATCCGCTCCAACTTACGCCTTACCCTACTTAACCATCTCTTATACGCCTTTTTAAAGTATATCCCCCCCCGACTCCATCCCAGCATGGCCCTTCGACAACGCAAAAGGTGTTTTGCATGAAGCTCGGAATCCCCCCCGCTCTCAGAAGACCAAACTTCAGCCTAGCATTCCATCAAATTTTTGGGAATCAGCCTAGATTCCACAAAGGTTCAAGCTTCTCTAGGACTCACCCACGGACAAATCGACAGAACGATTCTGGGGCTTCCACTTTTCTTAGCCAACCCCCACTGCCCCAAACTTAGCTCTATCCCCGTGCGCGATCATCTATCTAAATTCTCATGCATAATTCCGCAAAGGCCGCCCCTTCATCTCTCACCGTACCCCCCCCGCCCTCTCTTGTACCTCGTGTCCGCGTAGATTATCAAATATATCTACCATTTTATCGCCGAATACGAGCTCAGTCTGTGGATTTTCCTCCTTAAACAATGGAATGGCCTTACGTATCCTTTTATTTATTTTTTACAGCGTTTGGTTGGCTTCGTCCTGGCCATCCATTTATTTACACCCGCCGCCCTCCGTCGTGTTCGAGGAATTTACCAAAACCGGTGGTTCGTTCACAAGGTCCCTCCAAGCTGTTAGATTTACCTCAGCCGCTAATATCCTCAGCACTTTTCGAGCTATATCCTATAGTCATGGCAGCCTTTTTGTGGGGGAAAGAGTGGTCCACCACCAGCATCGTTATTCACTGCGACAACGAGGCTACCGTGCACTGCATTAATAAAAGCCATTCTCATTCACCCGCTTAATGACTTTGCTAAGACGTCTAATTTGGATCTCGGCTTGCGACCAGTTCATCATAACTACAAAACACATTCCCGGGTTCAAAAACCAAATAGCTGACTCTCTCTTTCGTTTTGCCTTTCAGAAATTCAGGCTGTTGGCACCAGAGGCGGAACCACTCCCAACCCCAGTACCTCCTTATTCAGAGCTGATATTCCATTGAATCATCCTCTGAGACCTCTTCTCGAGGCTTCCTTTGATACTATTTTTCAAGCCGTTTCCCCCAGAACCCTGCAATCCTATTTAAAGCATTCCATTCTGCCTATAACCTGCCGTTCCCCGACTTTTCCCTACTCTCTATCACTTCATTTATATCACACCTCAACATTAACAAAAACCTCCAAGTCAGCTCCATTCAAAGCTATCTAAGCGGAATTCAGTTTTTCCATAAACTCATATACGGTTCACCCTCACCTCAAATAGCCAATTCACAGACCTCCCTTCTCATCAAAGGCATTCAAAGAGCCCATCCCACTTGCCCATACACCAGGCAACCCATAACCTTAAAAATCTTGACTAAATGCATTTCCACACTCCGCAGAGGTTACCATTCCATCCACACCACTCGTACGCTCAATGCTATGTTTATCCTAGCCTTCTTCGGCTTTCTCAGATGCTCCGAGCTCACTACCACAGGACCTTTAACCTGAATATCCACCCCACTATTTCCGATCTAGCAGTCCTGGACGACGAAGTCATGTCATTCTTTATAAAGCAAAGTAAGACAGACCAGACAAAGAAAGGCCACTTTATTTATATTTTCAACCTTCAATCACCTATACTCCCATACCAAGCCCTCCTAGCCTTCCTTCAGCTCAGTAAATCCCAATCCAAATCACTTGCCGACCCTCTTTTTACAGATGACTCTAACCGCCCCGTCTCCTGTTTTTGGTTCCAAAAACACCTCAAGTCTGTTTTACTCCTTTCCGGTATCCCAGCCGATGATTTTTCCAGCAATTCTTTTAGAATAGGCACAGCCACCACAGCGGCTCAAAAAGGCCTTTCCCAACAGCAGATCCAATCACTCGGTCGCTGGTTATCAGAAGCCTTTAAAAGCTACATCCGATCTGACCGTTCACACATCAAGGAAGCCCACCAAACCCTCATCAGTCACCCCCTTTTTCTCTAGTCCATCCCTGCCCATCTCCATTAGCACCCCGCTCCTGCATGAGTTTTTCAATTGCCCCTTTGCCTCAAGTAATGACTGCTCCCGCAGGTATCTTCCTACCTCCGCAGCAGCGTCCGCTCCCGCAGGAGCCTCATCCGTATTTCTCTACTGCCGCAGCAGTGTCTGCTCCCGCAGGAGCCTTACCTGTATTTCCCAAATGCCCACCATTCCCCCTCTCTTTCCCCCTCTTTCTTCCGCTCCCGGAGCCATCCCAAGCGTGAGCACACCTCCGCAAGCGGATCCGGCAGCTATCTTTCCTCCTCCCTCTCGCATGCTTGCCCTTCCTTCTCTCTATCTTCCGCCAAGCCCCTACCCATCCCTCCGAACACTCCCGCCTTGGAACCACCCCCCCGCAGCCAGCAACATCAGGACACAGATTTTTTCAGAAGCCAGAGCCCTTCAAGACCTACGTGCTGGTCAGACCGCTTCCATATCAAAGAAGCTCACCGAACCCTCATCAGCCGTCCCCTTTAACGCCAGTACATCCCTGTTCACTCGAACTCCTGACCCACCATAGCTAACCCCCTTTAACATCACCTAATCCATTTATAACGACCCATCCCCACTCCAGCCATCCCAACAGCACCCAGCTCCCGAAGGAGCCTCACCTAATTCCCACACTGCCGCAGCAATCCCCGCTCCAGCAGGAGTTTTTCCATATTCCCCACTGCCGCAGCAGTGTCTGCTCCCGCAGGAGCTTTACCTATATTTCCCCACTGCCGCAGCAGTGTCTGCTCCCACAGGAGCCTTTTCTGTATTTCCCTACTGCTGCAGCAGTGTCTGCTCCCGCAGTAGCCTTTATCTGTATTTCCCCACTGCCGCAGTAGTGTCTGCTCCCGCAGGAGCCTTTTCTGTATTTCCCCACTGCCGCAGCAGTGTCTGCTCCCGCAGGAGCCTTTTCTGTATTTCCTCACTGCCACAGTAGTGTCTGCTCCCGCAGGAGCCTATCCATATTTCCCCACTGCCGCAGCAGATCCCGCTCCCGCAGAAGCCTTACCTAATTTCCCCACTGCCGCGCGTGTCTGCTCCACCGGACCTCTCTGTAGGTCCCCACTGCCGCACAGTGACTGCTCCCCCCGCAGAGCCTTCGCTGTATGTCTCCACTGCCGGCAGTGGCCGCGCTATCCGCAGGAGCACCTTTACTTATTTTCCCCCTGCCGCCGCATGTCTTCGCCCCAGAGCCTTTTCCATATTTTCTCTACTGCCGCGCAGTGTCTGCTCCCACAGATCCGTTTTTATCTATATTTTCCCCCCACTGCCGCAGCGTGCCTGCCGCACAATAGCCTTTCTATCTTTCCTCTCTACCCGCGATAGTCACGTCTCCGCAGCGCCTTTATCCTCTCTTTCAGCAGGACTCTTCCATAAAGCCAGCATTTTCTTCCAGATACTGTCCTGCCGCAATAACAAATACCAAAGGACCTCCACACCCCTATAACAACCCTTAGCCTTGCTTTTTTTGGGGTTAGTATTCCCGTATCTGGCTGCTGTCCCTTGTTTTTAATGCTTTGGGGGGAGCGTTTTTGGCCGGGCGGACACCGAGCTCGTAACCCCTCTCCCGACATGAGAGTCCCCGGGCTCGGAGGCTTGCCGCCTGGACTCTCCTGGACGCACCCAATACGCAGAACCTGTTTTTTGTGTAGTTGAATTATACAAAAGTGGGAACTCGTGAAGTGAGGTTTAACAAATTTTGGGAGGAGCACGTGCAGATAATTAACATGGCCAGTCCATCATTAGTGATTACATAATTTATCCAATCAGCACAAGAGAAAACTCCTATAAATAACCAAGTACATCCTACCGTCGTTATCTCTCGACTTTCAGCATCCCTCCGCCACCCGACCCCACACCTTCAGCATAGTTTCTACCCCAGCACGGGGAGAAGCACTCGGGGGGAGTGCTTTTGGCTGGGCTGGACACTGAGCTCGGACCCCTCTCCCCGGACAGGGGGGGGTGCCCCGGGCTTGGGAGTCTTGCCGAGCTCTGAGCCCTCTCCCTGCACAGCACGCCAAATACGCATAACCTGTATTTAATTATAAACGAACGTTTGAACTCATGTAAATGTAGTAGAAGAAGATCTGAGTATCCACACACATTATACCTGAAATGCTCTTTGTCCGTGACCTGACAAACCATCTAACCGTAATTTTAAAAACAAACTTACTCCCCTTTTGGGAAATTCGGACGAAGCGTTTCCATTTCCATCCTAGTGTAAAAACCATTAGAAGGAGAATATAATTAATGATGCTTCCATGTCACAACAAGTTTTGCTTTTGGATGGATTTCATATCAACCATGAAAGTTTGATCATAGTGTGCCAAATCAGTGTTATCTAAGTCTAAGCCAAGTTTCAATAATAATAATAAGTTGATTTAAATATAATCTCCTTTCCGTTCTTTCTACAAAAAATTGTCACTCACTCCATCATGCTTAGGTCACCCCCATATAACACCATATCTAACATGAAGCATGACCTCCAGGCTACTTTAAAACCTGTCCTTGATGTATTGTCACACAACAACTGTAGCAAAAAAAAAAATTCGGTAAAATGTACAGTAAAAAAAAAAAAAAAACGGCAGATTTGATTTGCCGGAATTTTACGACTAAAAAACGGTCAGCACATATATGTTTTTAAATAATTAAAAATAATAAAAAAACGAAAACGGTTTTAAAACCTTAAATTTTACAGTTAAATACCTGTAAATTTTCATTAACCTGAAGAGATAAGGTAATATACCAACCTATTGAGTACTGGAAAGCTGTTTTGTACCTTTGTAAATAGTACACTGGATAACCACGAAATTAAGTGGGGATAGACATCACAAGTGTATGAGGCCAAAAGCCCTCACAGCGACAGCTTTTAAATAGAGCAGATATACAGTAGAAGTCACAGGTCATTCACAGCAAAACCACACACACTAAAACACCACAGGTAACACACATACTAGTGAACGGCTAATGGCAATTAAACATATATCCTTCACAACCACTAGGTGTAACATCCCACACAAAACCCCTAAATACCAAAACAACTGATAAGAAAAACTGAGAAGAAACGATTTATTTCAACAACAAAACATAAAATTATAAATGTAATGCTAAGAAGGGAAATCGCTGGGAA
The DNA here is from genome assembly GCA_018155175.1 of Sinocyclocheilus anophthalmus. Taxonomy (NCBI): domain Eukaryota; kingdom Metazoa; phylum Chordata; class Actinopteri; order Cypriniformes; family Cyprinidae; genus Sinocyclocheilus; species Sinocyclocheilus anophthalmus. The sequence continues at coordinate 58,556 of JADLZN010000062.1, forward strand.
TGTTCTTTTGTGTTCACTTCCAAAACGGGAATAACGACCGAAAATTACATGTAATATGCCAATACAGAATAATTTTTTTTCAAACCGTATACAGTAGGGGAATTTCCTGTTACCGCTTTAAAACATGTTATTTTTAACCTGTACTCTTTTTGACAAGGCAAGAAAAGCAAAGATGGCAGTATTCTGGCACCCTCCCTACCCTCAGACCCTCCCCTCGAGGCACATATTGAGGTTGTTCATCTTCAATTGGAAAACCATAAATGAGTGGTTAGCTTCCTATGGATTGCTCAGGCTCACTGCAATGTGCGATATGCTAGAATATGGGTTCTAATAATTCCTTTTGAATGATGGTTGTTTTGTTTAAAACCATAATTCGAATGGCAAATTTTTAAAACTGGTTTTAGAAAGCAAAATACTTGTGTGGTTGGTTGGTATGTGCACTTTTGCAGAGCGTTTTGTTCAAGATGAGTATAGTTTTAAACACCGCATAGAGTTTCACTCGGATAGGATTTCGGTGTGTATGCTGGGACTTTTTTTGAATTTAACAGACTGTTGCAATGGGCGCTTGTGTGCATCGGCCTAGCTCACAGCACCTGGCTCATGGCCGATTAACATTGAACAAACGCCTTAATCATATGGGTTGGTTCTGGTCTTCTCACAAAGTGAAACCCTGTTATAAGTAACCCTAATCGAACTCGCTACTAGCTAATGACCAACCATCAATCTGTCCAGGGTTACGCTCAGAGGGTTTAAGATCTATGTTTGAAAGAAACTAGAACCTAGCGAATGAACAGACTGTATTACTCTACCTTAGTAGGCATGAGATTTTTTAATGGTGAAAAATAGCGTCTGGAAGGAAGTATCCGTCATCAATAATACAGATTTGAAAAAGAGAAAAACATAAAGACAATACACTTTTACTCTTTACATGATAAAAGGTTCTGCCTGTACAAAACTCATCAACATGTTGTGGGTGGTTGCCTGGAAGGTACTAAATGTTTGCTAAGATTTTCTTTTGAGTGTTTTCTAGCAGTGCTGGTTAGTAACTGATTACATGTAATCTTTATTACATAATCAGATCCCCCCAAAATCGTACTTGTTCTGGGATTACATATTGCTTTTAAAAGTTTATTCCCCTGATTCATTTCTCTCTCTCAAATTTCCTATATATAATTTACATTTATTATATATAATTTTATATATAAATCTCTCTGCTTATATACAGTGGGAAGTGTTCCGTTGTGGCAATGCACACACTAGCCACAAGTCAAAGTGACTGTAACAGAAATGGAAAGGCCAACAATTAGTTTATTTTTGCCATTTTATTATTTTGCTTATGAGCTATCAGCCCTCACAAACACCATTTTGGGAAACATGGTTGTAATGTAATATTCAATGCGCTTTTTGATGTTGTAAGATAAATGTAAAGGATTTTCTTACAATTAGCAAAAGTATAAAAAAGAATCCGCAAATGCTGTTATGCTTTGTATCAGTAATGGAATACAATTTGTAGTATCTTACCCTGCCTGTTTTTTAGCATAGTGCTAGTTGCTAGTTTGTTTTGGGTGCTAACTTTACAGTACTAAGGGTTTTTTTTTTGTTTTGGTTGGGTGGGCACTCAGTATTTTTTCAGTGTGGCTTCTATGGTAGGGATTTACTTTGAGTTCTAGGTTGTTTTTAGTGTTTTGTAGCATGGTTCTATAAGTTTACAAGGCCCAGGCTAGAGTCCACTCCAATTTCTAACGCTATTCTGGTCTTTGGATCGGATACGTCGATAAGATTTCTTTACAAACTGTTTTACAGTCCACCTCCAATTGATCCGGTCCCACGAATCTTGTCCATGGACTTCCGTTCAATCACCACAAGAGGTCACCCTTTCATTACATTGACATTCGCACAACACAAACTGTTGCATATCACCCCGGACTACATCTCCCATCATGCATTGCACTGATTGCACACACCTGTTTACACTGATTGCACACAGCTGTTTCATATCACTCCCTCACTATATAACACCCACTCAAACAACCATTCTCCGCTGAGTATTGTTTAGCCTGTACCCCATTCCGAGTCTCTGTGTTTCCACCGATCAGTGACCTACGCTAGCCCTAGGACTATCTTGTGTTTTGCCGCCATATACCTGTTTGCCATTGTTTGACCCTGCCTGTGTTTCTGATCTCTCTGCTTTAAATAAAGCTTGCACTTGGATCCGCACGCCTCTCGTCTCGTCAGCACCGTGACAGAATACTCAGCCCCACAAGGATCCAGCAGCTTTTCTAAAGGACTCTGGCCAGGTATGGACCCAGTCACCCAGCTACTACATCTTCGGCAAGGAGGCCTTTCTATTGAGGAGTATGTTCACCAGTTCTGTGTGCTATCATATCAAGTTCCACTGTATGATGAAGTTTTGTTTAAAGACTTGTTCCGTTTTTGGACTGGATGAACTCACGAAATCTTGGTTATCTGGAGGGGAATGTAACTGTAGCTTAAGGGACCTTATGGATTATGCTTTGATGTCTGTTGGCTCTTTGTTTACTGTGAGTGTCGCGGAGGAAGAACGCGACACAATATCTGTGACTGAAATGGCGGCTGTACCATAGTACGCTCACAAAATGGTGGCGACAGCGGAGCCTCATCGCAAAATGGCGGACACAACAGCATCTAGTCAGTCAATACGTTGATCCTCATGAGTTCCGGTCAGTCACAGTTTATTATCATAGTTAGCGAAGTCCCTGCTGATCGTCATGATCTATCAGCTTCACCGTTGAATCGTCAGGATTCAAGTCAATCACAGTTGATCATCCTGATCAGTCAAGTCACAGTTAATCATCATGAGCAAGTCAATTCACAACTGAATCTCATGAGTCCAAGTCAAGCGTAGTGATCATCATGATTCCAAATCTAGTCACGCGGATGTTCATGAGTCCAGTACAGTCTCAGCTGTTTGTCCAGAGCCTTGTCACGTCTCAGCTGATCTGCTAGAGTCTCGCCATGTCTCAGCTGTTCGTCCAAAGTCTCATCACATCTCAAATGTTTGTCCAGAGTCACGTCATGCCTCAGTTATTCATCAAGAATCACGTTACATCACAGCTGATCATCCAGAGTCCCGTCAAGTCCTGTCCTGTCACACCCAGATCTCAAGGTCACCCTTCGTATCCCCAGTCCTGGTACTCCAGTGTGAGGGATGCACCGCTGGTGTCTGCACGTGCAGCTGGTATCCCCAAACCCATTCACTCTAACCCTTCTATTCATGAACTCAATCCCTGTCTGCAGCACTTCCCATATGGGGGTTTGTTTTATGGTGTATCTGGGCTGCGTAATCCACCGCCGATTTGCTAGAGGCAGCTGCACTGGCTACAACATCTCCAGAGGTGGCGGTTTATGCTGCAGAACCTCCCGAGGTAGCGGTGCCCGTTGCTGTGCTCCCAGAGGTCATGGTGTCCACTGAAGTCTCTTCAGAGGTTGCGGCGCAGGCTGCAGAACCTCCCGATATGGCGACACTTGCCTCAGTTCCTTGCGTTGTGGTGGCGCCCAGCAACGCACTTTTTCTGTCCTGTCACGGCTATGGAGGCCATCTTTGAACTCTCTGCCTGTTCTGTTCCGGCAAGGAGGCCGTCTACGAACTCTCTGCCCGTCCTGTTCCGGCCAAGGAGGCCACCCATGAACTCTCTGCCTGTTCTGTTCCAGACAAGGAGGCCGCCTATGAACTCTCTGCCTTTTCTGTTGCGGCCAAGGAGACCTTCTATGAACTCTCTGCTTGTCCTGTCACAGCTATAGAGGCCGTTTACGAACTCCCTGCTTGTCCTGTCATGCTAATGGAAAGGCGCCTGTGAACTCCCTCCTCCCGGTCCTGGCACGGCTATGCGGGCCGTCTATGAACTCTCTGCTCGTCATGTCACGGCTATAGAGGCCGTTTAAGAACTCCCTGCTTGTCCTGTCACTGTTATGGAGGCCGTTTGTGAACTTTTTGTCTTGTCCCGACCCAGCCAGGGAGGCTGCCTCTGAACGCTCAGTCTTGCCTATCAACCCTAATGTTCTGTCTGTGTTGTCTGTCTCTGCTCTCTCGTTGTAACAGTCTCCGCCATGGTCTCCTGATTGGTGTGGTTCACCGGGGGGGGTTTCCGGTTCCCTCTTCTCCGACGTGGTGGCCCTCTGCTCCGCCGTGGTGGTCTACTGTCTGGCTGCGGTGGTCTTCTGCTCCGCAGTGGGGATCTGCTCTGCCGGGTGGTCCTACTGTCTGGCTCTCTGGTTGGTCTATGCTCCGCCGTGGTGGTCTCCTGCCTATAACGTGGTGGTCTGCTGCTCTGCCTGCTCTGCCGGTGGTCCTTGCTTTCCGCCGTGGTGGTCTACTGTCGGCTCTGGGGTCGTCTTCTCCGCCGGGGATCTCGGTCCCGTCTGCTCTGCTGTGGTGGCCCTCAGCGCACCTGTACTGCCTTCCTCCCTCCACCCTGGCTCCTGCTCTCCCGCCGGCTCTGCTCGATCCCTGGGATCTCCTGTCCTTGGCCCTTGCCCGCGTCCTCCCCCCCTTTACAGCCTCCGTCCACCGCCCACCTGGTCGTATAGTGTCTTGGAGCGTCGGGACTCCGATCCTATCCTTTGGGGGGGGCTCTGTCACGAAATCCGGTCCATGTACTTCCGTTCAGTCACCACCAAAGGTCACCCTTTCCATCCATTGACGCTCGCAACAACACCACTGTTGCCTAGCACCCCCCGACCTATAACCTATTCCCATATCCCATCATTCTTGCAAACTGATTACACACTGCACTGATTGCACACAGCTGTTTCATATCACGCCCTCACTATATAACACCTACTCTAACCACATTTCTCTTCTGAGTATTGTTTAGCCTGTACCCCGTTCCAAGTCTCTGTGTTGCTCATGCCTGTTTCTCGGTTTCGGATCTTTGCCTGTTTTCCTGGATTTTTCCCTCTAGTCTCGCCCTTGTGATTCTGTCTGCCGATCAGTGACCCTACGCTAGCCCTAGGACTATTCTTGTGTTTTGCCCGCCATATACCTGTTTTCCATTGATCGACCCTGCCTGTGTTTGACCACTTCTCTTGTTAAATAAAGCTTGCACATGGATCCACACGCCTCTCGTCGTCAGCCCCGTGACAGATCCTATTACATAGAAAAAATAATAGCTCACGTATCATTTATGTCAGTGCTACGAAAGATACAACTGACTATGTAGTATTTAAAGAATTTTCAGACCTCTAAACTACCCAACATTGTTTTCAATTAAAAAAACAAAAACTTTTGTGTTTTGGCTGTTCACACAACAGCGTTTTAGGAGGCTGAAAATGCAAACTTTTGAAAATGGGTTTTAAAGTGCAAGTTTTTGAAAACTATACCGTTATTGTCTCTGCGTAAACAACGAAAATGTAAATTTGTGGAAACTGTGACATCATATGCATGTGTATTATGTGTACAGTGTATAGGAGTGCATATGTGCACAGGCTTGTAATGGATTTTTGCAAAATGACATTGCCGACTACTGGCCTGGAATACATAATACAATGTTTTTAGTCCTTTTCTCAGATGCATTTGAACGGGAAACATTTCAAAAACTTTTCAGTTTTTAATACAATTGTTGTGTAAGCGTAACCTAACAAAGAAAGTATAAGGGAAAATGAACATGCTTGAATGAGACCCCAGTGGTCTTCCCTCTTTCCCTTTTCTTAATGCAATGGAGGCCTTATTGAGAAATATGGCTTAGATAAAAGTGAGACAGATACAGATCCCTCCATCTCGGTAGTAGATGAGACAGGGCTGTCTCGCATGGCTGCCCATGATGCTGTGATAGAAAGACTCTTTTTGATGTAAACCATGTCTAAACTATGGCCCCGTTTTCAAATGGATTGCATGCTGAATGCCACAGTAGTCATCAGCATCGTAGGACACTTCAGACATGATGTACTAGCTTTGCTCACCAAGGCCATTGCCTCTCTCCTCTATCTACCATCTATCCTTTCCACAATCCATCTTTATCTGTCCTTCCATCCATTTGTCTCTTCAAACGAGAGCACAGACACAGGTTTCCTGCTGGTGGATCCTTGAGTTTGATTTATAACTGCTCAGTTGCTGAGATGTTCTCAGAAAGCCATATTCCATCTTGTCACTGTCTTTCTTCCCATCTGATAGGTGTTTAAATTGATCACTAGCCAACTTACACAAATCTATGTTCTTACTGGTTTATCAGTTATCAAATCCACTTAAAAATGAAAAAAAAGTTTTGTACACTTTCGACTTGGGAAATGACTTTCCACTTGGATAATGTTGTTTTCTAATAAAAACCTTATATACTTAGCATATTAGAATGATTTCTGAAGGATCACATGACACTGAAGACTGGAGCGATGCTGCTGAAAATTCAGCTTTGATCACAGGAATAAATTACACTTTAACATATTCAAATAGAAAGCAAATAAATTTTAGATTTGTAATATTTCACAATGTTACTGTTTTGTTGTGGTCTGATTTCACAACTCAGAATGACATGGCAAACACAACCTGACTAAACTTTTAACACAAAAATTTTACGTTTCACATTTTTATTAAACACACTGAGTAATGATTCAGAGGTGGAGTAAGTAAGTGAACGCTTGAATTAGGAACTTGTAGATCATCCATACATTTCCTGTAGCTGCTTATAACATTTCTGACCAATTTTGGACCATAATTATCCACAAATCAGTTTATCAGTATTTCTGGACTGTCTTGATGGAACAGTTCCTGGAGAGCCACAGTCCAGCAGAGTTTAGCTCTAATTAAACACACCAGATCCAGCTAATCAAGGTCTTCAGGATTACATGAATACCACAGGCAAAACTACAGGAAAAAGTCAGAATTGCAAGTTTTTTTTCTCAGAATTGTGAGTTTATGTCTCGCCATTCAGACTTTTTTTTCTTCGCAATTGTGACGTTATTTTTTAGAATTTTTAATTTATTTCTCAGAATTACGAGTTTAGATCTCACAATTCTGACTTTTTTTCCTTGCAAATTGCGAGTTTACATCTTGCATTTCTGACTGGCGGATATGGGCTTCCATAGTTTTGATTGTTTTGATGAATGAGGTGAAAAAAATATGAGGCTATTCTAAGACTAGTTGTAATTGTTGGTTACTGCACATATTAAAAGCAAATAAAAAATAAGTTGAATTGATGCCTGCAATGCTATAATATGCCTTTCAAAGCATGTGACTAATACTGTAGCTGTATTGGCATTATGTTATTGTATAGCATTTCTATTACAACTCAAGGTACTTCACTTTAGCTGCTTAGATAGAGGTCATAAACACAATGCGCCTCATTCATAAAACAAGCAGAACAAATATCTGTGTAAATCGTGTCTCGTGTAATTTGTTGCACACAGTTGAATGAAGCGATTTACCCAAGAATGGAATTACAAACGATTTGCACACAGATTTGTTCTGCTCGTTTCATGATTGAGGCCCAGTATATACTTTGTTGTTGTTGAGTAGCTTTGGTAAAACAGTGCCAAGATCATAATGCAAATGCAGATGTGTGTGAGTTTTATTACAATCACTGCAGTCTCTGACACCTAAACCCAGCCAACAAAAACTCACTCTAAATATTTGGAAAGCAAAATGCAGTTGTTATTAATGTGTGTGGAGAATACTAAAGCTTCAATCTGTATACAGTAAATCAGCACCTGACTAAACATGGCCTCGGCCAGCTATGTGTGGGATTGTGGGTAATAATTGTGCGGGTAATGCCGTATTTGGTTCTGTGTGTGAGTGAAATTCAAAAACGTGTGAAAACTTTTACATTTCAATACATCTGTCAAGCTCTAATTATTACCACATTTCTGCATTGTTGCTGTGAATATGAGTGTGTTCACTGTATGTGTCTGTGAAATAGTTTGTTTATAACTTTCATAAGTTGATTTTGAGTGTGACATGCTATACTATACGTGTGTGTGTGTGCGCGCATCTGTTCAGGATATTTGTCCCTTCGGCTGCACGTGTCCATTTCATAATGGGACCATTGAGGCCCTCCATCTCACCTCACACTTTCCTCTGACACCTGCAACACCCTGCAAATTGGCAGGCGAGACGGATTTAATAAACTGCAGCAGGAGGACAGTGTAAATCACTCTCTCATGGCACTAATACCACCACATTACGCCCCCAGAGCGCAGAGGGCAGCCTGCTTCCCCTCACGTCCATGACTCATGTAATCACTTCACCAGAGACCCGAACGCTTGCTTTCAAAGCAAACACTTACAGTGGTCCCAGCAAGAATTTGGATAAGTCACAAATGTCTGAAAATCATTTGATTTGATAAAAAAAATAGCAAACCAAGTAGCATATTTTTGTTATATTTAAGCTTTGTCGTTCGTATACTGGCTAAAATAAAACGATACTGACCTGCAGAGTCATTATTTTGCAATAATGATAGGCGGCTGTATATAAAGCACTGAATTATATTTATTTTTTTTAAACGGAATTCTAAATGCAGATTTATATGTAAGATTTTGCATCTTGTATGTGATTGTGAATAAATCACACAGGTCTGGCTCGAGCTAAATGCATTTTTTATATATTTGCATATATAATTATGTCTTCAGAAAAGTAGTAGGGTTGACAGTTTTGCAGTTTCACTTGACATCATAGTTGGGCCTACAAGATATTTATATAAAGTAGTATTCAATGTTAAAATGTCAATAAATATACATTTTTAATTAGCAGTTGTTTACTATACAAATCGTGGTAACAGGGTTGACATTTAAAGATCACCCAAAATGTAATAATAAATATTTATGTATGTGTGTATGCATTTATTTGCCTATAGAGCAAGGAGAGATTGAAAACAGGGTGGAGACAGTGTAAAATAAAAGGCAACATTATAATGAAAGAAAAATAAAATTGTGTTTTTGCTGATATGTTATAAATGTTGGTAATAACCCAATAGTAAAAGTTGGCATCAGCTATTCATTGTTAAATAAGTTTTTACACATGTATATGAGGGACATGAATGGGACATCCGTTTTGTAGAATGACCCGTTTCTTTTTGTACCTGTGAGAACAAAGTCCCTCTCTGGTTTCAGTTTATTTATTTATATACTCCTTCTTTGAGTGGTCCAGTGTCAGCGGGGTCATGAGCGTGTGGTGTTCTTGATTTCAGAAATACTGTAGACCCTGTGTGTGTGTTTCTTTGAACCATGTGCTAGTGATTTCAGTGTGTATTCAACACTCGGAGAGGATCAAATGTTTTGGTTGTCTGGTTCCCGGGACCACTTGTGTCAAACAGAGCCCCGTGAGATGATTGGTTGTGATATAAATCTATGTTGATGAAAAGGAGGAATGCTGGGCTCTGGTTGGCTGATCAGCATCCTGTGGTCTCACCTGCTTCGTTTTCATCAGACTCGGATGAGGTTATCCAGCGAACAGTCCCGCAGGGGCGGATACTCGGCCCCTTCTCATTTCATAATTGGATCTGGACCATCTGCAAATCTTATTTCGAAACTTTTCTTGGGTGTGAAGTTTATGCAGGACATTTGCCTGCCGAGAGAGGTGTGGGGCTGTCCGATTTCCGACTCTCCGGAGCAGGTGCAGAATTCAGTGTTATCGCACAGTGTTTGTGCAGACCCTGTCTTTTCCAGGGAAATTTCACTGCGTGCCTCTCTGTTTGTACGGATGCATGGTGACGGTTCTCCCAGAGGCCTATGATAGAAGCTATGAGGAATGACATGCCATGGCCAAGGTCTTCAATTTGTGGGAATGATGATTTTTAGATTGACATCAAATTTTGACATCAAATCTTTTTTTCCAGGTTTAGTTTAGCATGATTCAGATCTTGGCCAGCTGAGGATAGTTGTTTGGTGTATAGAAACACCATAAGCTCGGTTTCAAAGCTAGTTAGCTGCTTCACATAGACAGCTGCCTTTGAAATGATCATATACCTCATTATTGGTTAATTTGGAATCCTGTACATACATATAAGTAGCAACTCCAAATAGTGCTTTCAGAATGGACCACGAGAGAGAATTTACAGAATAATATGGGGATTATGTGATGCCTTTAGTGGAGCTATCAAAGATGAGCAGAACCAGTGTCCATCACATATGCAGATTGATATATAAAGTCTTAACATTCTGATATTTAAATCAAATAAATCGGAAACAACACATACAACATATCAACATATACCAAAATTAGTATAAAAATACATGGCTAACACAAACTTTGGGTATTTAATATATTTTATTTATTGAAATTCAGGCGTATGCTACCATTCGAAATTTGGGATAAATAAGATTAATACTTATTTTCACCAAGACTGCACAGTATTTCATCAAATAAAATGCTGTATTATTATGATTAGTATATTTATACAATTTAAAATAACTGTTTTCTACTGTAATATATATTAAAATGCAGTTTATACCTGTGATGGCAAAGTAGAATTTTCACCAGCTATTATTTTATAATCTATATTATCAGTGTTAAAAACGGCTGCTTAACATTTTTGTGGAAACCATGATACTTTTTTTTTCTATTCATCAGGATTCTTTGATGAATAGAACGTTTAAAAGAACAGGATTTATTTGAACTATCCTTTGCAACCTTATGCTTTTACTGGAATTAATTTGTGTAATCTAATGCATCCTTATTGAATTAAAGAGTCAGTTTCTTTCAAAACATATGATGAGCGCACACACACAAAAAAATAAAATTCTAGATAGCAATCAAAGAAAATGTTTATTATTATATTAGATCTTATTCAGGACCTTGAACTATCACTGCGCAAATTCCAGCATAACTAAACCCGGTATTTGTTCATGCTATGCATTTTGTGCTTATTTGATTGTTAGCTTAGCAATGTGATAGTGTAAAACTCTTCAAGTAGATTGCAAATCTAGTCTTCAATGCAGTTATGCTGCCTACCCAGCTGCCTAGGTAGCAGACAGCAGGGCAGCTTACTAGCTTTTGGAACAGAGCTGTAGGTGCACAGCAAGTTTCCTAAGCTAGTCCAGTGTGTCTGGTCTATTGTTGTTTGGCTGGTCTTCCCTTGCTCCATGTCCTTTATGACCAACTACTGTAGAAAGGACCCACGAGCCCACTCACTTTGAAAATAATACCTGCCGACTTTTAACTGCCCGGTGAACGCGCTCGGCCTCGCTCAGTGTGATTGGCCAATGACAGGTGCGACACGTAAGCAATGAATCACCCGGCCTTGTTTTACAAGGGCGGAACCAAAACAGAAGTTTTGTTATATTCCAATTTATATCCCATGGAATCTGAGAAGGATGCATCTGAAAGTTTGCATGGCAGTGTGAGCCACTGCGGTCAAAATAAACCCTGTTTATTTTGCCTGCTTTTCGAGGGTGTCTAAATCTTCCATTCATGCACCAACTTTGCAATGACTGTGACAAACTCTCGTCTGATGCCTCGCTAAAGGCTGCTGTTGGGTTTGGCCATCTGGGTCGGGTTGTATTGTTTACGGAGCAAATGACAGACTGCTGCTCCACTGCTTGGATGGTGTTTTTATGGTGATGCATGACCAGTTTGGTTGCAGGCTGTGGCCAGTGTGTCCTACAGAGCTCTAAGAATTCATTGAAACAGTCATTCATACATAGAGCTTTCCACGTTGCGTTTATGATCAGTTAAAGTAGCAATTAATCAATGAGAAGAATCCTGCAATGCGTTTTTAATCCATTAGATGGCAGTAGCAGGTCATTATGGGGCACATGCATTAAATGCAGATGAACTCTTAGGCTATTTCAGAAAAGCATGCTACCATGACTACTGTTTCTGAAATATATCAGATCTACTATAGTGTGCATAATATGATAGTTGTCTGTGTGCATAGAATACCCCATTTTGCCAAAATAGCACACTGAGCACAATGTTGTATCCCACAATGCAATATTCCCGACCCGACCTTCCATTTTCAGCGTGACAAATGAACTGGAATTACTATCAGCCACTATTTTTAGTCACTATTTGACTAATTCTTTTGTTAGACAGGTAAAAAAATTAAATAAAATTACACTAAATAAATGCACAATTGCAAAATTACCTTTAAAAACATTTAGAAATGATCAATAATGTGTAGTGTTTCAAAAAATAGATGGTATACCAACATACTGTAGGATCATTAGAAAAGTGTGCCTCCAACTACATTTCCAGCTGAAATGAACACTAGTGGCAGTAAAACACCAACAACTTTTATTTATTTTCACACAAATTATTCTGTCAGGGACAGATTATCGATTAATAAGACTTATTTTTGCGTAGTTTCTTGCACAGTACACTTTTACTATAGTGCAAGATTTCTAAATGATTACATTTTGATGTTAGCATCACATAATCCTGTCCATATGTATGGCTTTTCTAACGTAGTAAACTTGCTCGGTAGCACACCTGGTACAGTATTGCAGCACTTGAGTATGAGTCTCGTGAGACGCTCGACACAACACTTGATAAAAGAGCTCAAAGACTTGTAGAATCAAGCTAAAATACCATGGTTGCTTCAACAAATGTGTTTTCATCTCATGTTTGCTGTTATTAACACTGTCGGTTAGGTTTAGTGTAGGCAACAAAACATTGCCACATTCACCTGTTTTGGATCAAATTTAACATACTTTTTTGTGCCCGTCACTGGACATTTCACATATTGAAAGTGTCGCGAAATGTTCAAGAAGCAACATACTATCGTTTTACAGAAATGTGGCCACAGGCACGTCTTCCAGTGAGCCTGGGTTGCAGTATGCAGTGCATTTAGTGCAGTATTCACTGTATTGTAAGCTTGTATTCCATTCTGCCACCTTAACACGAGAGGCAGAGGCTGCTCATAGCCCGGTCCCCGGGGACTGGGGCCCACGAGCGACGGGTGGTCTGTGCCACCCCCCCTCCCTCACCCCCCCAAATTCCATCGGCATACACACACAGTCGAAAACACTCGGTGCGTTCATATCGGCCACACTGTGCTTTGAAAAGAGACTGCCGTTAATGAAATCCTGTGCAACATGCAGGAAGGATGGAATAAGACCCGGTTTGTTTGTGATTAAGGGTTAATTTGTGAAAAGTCTGGAAGAAGGAAACAAGTTTCTTCAGGCTAGGTCCCTCTCTTCACATTTGCTTGCCTCATACGAGGGGCAAACGTCACAGAGTTTCATTTGTCTTCAAAAACACTCTCCGGTCCCATCGATGGGTTGGCTAAGTAAGTCCAGAAGGCTGACGGTCTGATGTCAACTCCCGCACTATTGAAACAGGATCTGGTCCATGTTTGACACAGACAAACAAAGCCCTTAAACCGGGGACACACAGATGTAACAAATGCAGACACATGGACTTCAAAAGTTGGATCAGTCAAATATTATCATCAAGATCTTTATATCTAAAGGTCACATATTAAATCACACTGGATACAGTGCTGTCCAGAGCAGCAAGATTTCATTAAAAATTGGTTGTTTTTTTTCATAAAAAGAAAATAAACTAACCTTGTCAAATTGCATGAGCCTTGGTATCCTGAACTTTAACGAGTTTAGACAGTTGTAAGTGTAAGTGACGTGACATGTGGCCAAGTATGGTTACCATACTAGGAATTAGTGCTCTGCATTTAACCCATCCTAAGTGTGCGAGCCTAGGTGCGCGCAGCGAACACAGCACACCACACACACACACACACACACACACCACACACACACACCACACACACACACACACACACACCACACACCACACACCACACCCCCCCAAACACACACCGTGAACAGCCATTTATGCTGCGGCACCCGGGGAGCAGTTGGGGGTTCAGTGCCTTGCTCAAGGGCAACTCAGTCGTGGTATTGAAGGTGGAAGAGAGCGATGGTTATTCACTCACCCCACCAACAATTCCTGCCAGACCTGAAACTCAAACTCGCAACCTTTGGGTTACAAGTCCGACTCTCTAACCATTAGGCCACGACTTCCCCACTTCTGGATCCCAATGATCTTGAATGATAATTATGCAACATCTTTAATAAACACATTCAAATAATTGATGAATATGCCTAGTATATGGATACTGGATATAGTTTTTCTGAATCAAAATCAAAGTTGGATTCCCACTTGCGTCTTGTTTTTTCTCAGGCTTTCAAAGGAACTGTGGAACCTCATCTAACCAGCAGAGGGCACATTATTATCCCGTCATGAATCACTTTGCCTGACCTTGACTTTATAATTGCTGTAACTTATTGTGATAGAAAAACTTGAAAGTTGGAACCCTTGAAAATGCCACAGTCTAAATAGAGCTATATGTTAAATAAGGTTGCTTAAGCGTTTTTTACCTGAGCAAAATGGCCAAAATTTGCTCCCTCAGGTGAGTTAACTGAGGTCCCAAAAAAAACTTTTTTATTGTGCAATTATAAAACCTACTTTTTACCTTGAAAATATATTTTGAAACATTGATTAAGATGTATATATCATAAATATACAGTATATCATATATTTTGGTTTTAGTTTAGTTTATTATAGCACTACATAAATCAAAACGTTATAAAATGCTATTTATATACAGTCCAGGAATACAGAAAACCTGTAAGGGCTTGTATGGGCTGTAAGCCTCCACCTAAACAACATTATTTAAAAAAATTTTTTTTATAAATAAATAACACAGAAATTCACTGCATGACTACATCAAACTACTAAAAACAGTATAATCATGGCAACAACAAATATCCAAAAACAGAGATATGTAAGTAGCAGTTAAATGTTTGTGCCAGTGAATATGTGTAATATGTATGCATGCATATAAAAGGGAATAATATGCAGTCCTTTGCTCCAGTTGCTTTGTCACTGCACATTGCTGTCAGTGTGAATGCCGCTTTATTGTTAGGCTGAATTATTACAGTGTTGCATGCCCTGGAAGCTTTGGAGAGCTTTAAAACTTTGCCGTCTCTCACTGTTCTCAATGACTTGTCTCTGACTGTGACCCGAAGGTCTTCTCTTGTTTATGACTTAGCTGTTTTGTCAGGTTTTTAAGTTCAGGACCTAAAGTTATCGCTGGTCTGTGAGCTCTTGCATATTGCCTGTTTGTAACCCACAGCAGTCTACGACGCGCTGTATAAATTGGCTTGACTTAATGACCTCACGTCCGTTCCTCATTGTGTGGTGAAGATCAATATGGAGTTTATTGGTTACCAGAAACCATAACCACATACTACTCAGTTCCCTCAGACAGCTTTGAGAAATTCTTGCGTATCCGACACAATTGGAAATCTGACCTTTAGACCTTTAGAAGAGGCCCAGTGTGGAATAACAAGCCAAAACTCTCTTTTTTCACCATCATCTTGGATTGTTTTCCCTTCTGTTGAGGTTTGAGAAGCTTGGTTCTACAGAGGACTGTGAAGAGACACTGCCTCTCCAATGCTAGGCCTGGTTTTCATGTTCTTGTAAACTACACCTAAATTACCCAGGATTACTTACAGCGGCAGCTCTTAGGCGCTCTGATGAGAGAGAGAGAGAGAGATGAGAGCGATTACATATACACCACTGTGGATTGAATCCAGAAACAAGTCGTTCTTGTTTTCAGTGAATTATCTTCAAAAATTTGCCGGCACTTCACTTTTTGTATATATATCTGCATTCGTATGCGGGCGTATGTGCATCTGAGTAAGCCATCCTTAAATTGCTGCACAGATCTCTTCCAAAGCCTTCGTAATGAAACGCAGACTATTTCATCACTCTGTATCCGAATAAACGGGAACAACACAGCAGCCCGCGCTCCTAATCAAACCTGACGACAAGTGACAGGAGGCCATTAGCCTCCCATTCACCAAATGAACATCCTGCTCTGAGCAAGGCCATCAGGCACGCCGGCGGGGCCTCCCAGATCCTTCATGAAGCCATTATATGCCCTGTCCGACACCCAGCCTTGCCCTGACAAGAGGAGCGGGGTCAGAGGTCAACTCGACCATTAGCAGGCTATTACAGAGCTTCACTTCATTTATCCAAAACTCAGAAGAGAGCCAGAGAAGAGGAGACACTGTGTGAGCAGAGCCGAGGAAAGACCGCGTTTTGAAAAAGTAGTTAGTCATACGAGTTGCTAATCAAGTACCTAAGAATTTATATTTTACATGGAATTTTTGTTTTCATTCATTCTTGATTATTCTAATCAGTTTCTCAATACTGTACTACAGTATTTTATTCTGTAAGTTTACAATACAACAATTACTTTAATGATGTACAAAAATATAAATAGAACTGATTTAATATATTAAATCAGTTACAAGAAAAATATATATTTTTTTAAATTATGAAATTTCAAATGATGTTCCATGAAATTAAATCCATTTAAGGAATTTTCATATTTTAATATAATATTTGAGCTTAATAAACTGCAGTTTAAAAGTTTGGGTTTCATAATATTTTTTTACAAAGAAATTAATACTTTTATTAGCAAGGATGCATTAAATTGATCAAAAATAACAGTAAATACATTTATAAATAGTATGTTAATAACTTTTTATTCATCAAATAATCCTAAAAAAAAAAGACTGGAGTAATAATGATGGAAATTCAGCTTTGCATGTAAAATATATGACAGTAGAGAAAAGTTAGTTTTATACTGTATTATTCTTTTTATAAACTCATTTTTGACAGCAAAAATAAAGCAGCCTTGGTGAGCATAAACATATTTAAAAAAAAAACACTTACCAACCTCAAACTTTTAATATCAGTCTGGTATACCATAAAAAAAGGTACTCTCGTATTCATCAGTTTTTTTTGTTGGCAATAGCATTTCTAATTGTGGTTAGTTACTCCCTTGTTTAAGAAAGAGAGATTATTTTAAGGGCAGTAAGAAAAAAATCCCAACATAGTCATGTACCGAAACTCTTTAATGTAAGATGGAAAAGGTCTTTTAAAGGAAACATAAGATTAGTGTTCTCTAGTAATCACACTCTTACAACTAACATCACTAGTCTAACAATTATACGTATAATTAGCTGATTATTGCTCTGTATTAGATATGTAAACACAGATGTATCAAACGTCTTGGAGTACATGTGGCTGGATTATGTAATAGCAAGTTATGCGAGCTGGTCTACTCTTCACCCCAGAACCCTTTCCCAAAACAATCTCACTGATCTCTGTAAGCTTTACTTCTCATTTACAGGCTTAAAATCTCTTCAAAACTGATCTGAGATCAGCCCTATCCTCAGGAGGATTAGAGCGGAAGATTTGAGAGGAATGAGAGACTGAAATGAGCTCATAGGTGAAAAGTGACGGTTGAATCCCAGCTGTTGGGTTAAATATAGTGTCGTGCTTTGGGCATCTCTGAGAGACTTGTGAAATACAGGCCTGGATGTTGTCACAGTCGCTGTTTGTGTAGGAAGGTGAGACCCTAATTCAGTATTCATGGCTTTGGAGGGTGACTGGGATCAGGCCGCACTGGACCGGGAATGCTGATGGGAAGAAACGGGGGCAGGTCAGAGAGGTTGTTTCGGATCAGAGAGACTCGTGGACGTGGGTGACTGACATGTCAGACATGTAAACACACTTTTATAGTGGCGGTTAATGACGCAAGTGTGATTTTACTGTGGGAATCTCTCGCCGTCTTCCTAACACACTCATACACTCACAGACATATTTAAGACATTTACATCAATGCAAACAAATGTAGCTCACATCTTGAGTTGATTCGCAGATCATTCGCACCATTAATCTTTTCACAAATAGACTCAGGTTTGTGTGCGTGTGTGTGTGTACCTCCCCCATTGCTCCTTAATTATGGGGGTCATAATCTCCTTGCCCAAAGTGTCACAGTGTATAAAAGTTTATTATGGCCGACGTGGGGTTTGAGGGATGAGGGACGAGGGGTGGAAGGGGAGAGTAAAGACCCCAGCAGCACAGACACACTTTTTATAACTTTCTCTTTTTCAAACACACACAACCACACACACACACACACACACCACACACACCACACACCACACACACACACACACAAACCACACACAACACACACACACACACACACACACCACACCTGTTTTTATAACTTTTCTTTTTCTCACACACACACACACTCACACACCCCACACACACACACACCACCACACACAAACACACACTTTTTTATAAACTTTCTCTTTTTCACATCACACCACACAACCAGACCACACACCACACACACACACAGCACTCACACGCACGCAACACGCACACTCTTTTAACTTCTCTTTTCCCACACACACACATTTTGTCACTCTCTTTGCTGGTAATATAATTATAATTATTTGTATAATAAAAATGTTCTGGACATGAACTTTCCTTTTCTTTCGTTTCACTTTAAATAGTAGTGAGTTCTTCGCAGGAATTTCTATAGTGCTAAGGTCATATCTTTAGGTTTTTTTATTACTATATAGGTTATTAAATTATTTATAATTTATTTTAGTTTTAATTTGAGTTTTTCCAGGTAGTAATTTTAGGAGACGTTTACACAACAACAATTGTACTATAAATGGAAACATTTTTCCTTTGCGTTTTTGAAAAGTTTAATGTACAGCCAGTAATGATCTCTGTTCACACAGAGCTGCGAAAATGACTAAATACGCTGTATTATGCTACACATACATATACCATATTTATTTATTTCCCCACACTTTTGGGTCTTGGCAGCATCTGTCCCATTTAATTTCTTTGTTAAAAGAGTATAGGGGAACTTCTTCAAAACATCTCCTTTTGTGTTCCATGAAAGAATGTCAGATGGGTTTAGAACAACATGTGGGTAAATGATGACCGAATTTTATTTTTTTTGATGAACTAATGTTATAAAGTCTGCTTTAAACTGTATTCAGTGCAGCAACTCAACCTGAGCAGAAACGATTCCAGATTTTACCCCACCGTGTCATAAACACCATTCTCCTCCATCACAGTGCATTTCTTTTCTGAAGGAGTGTGTGTATGTGTGTATTTTTATGGAGTGGGCCAATAACTTAATTTGCATCATGTTCTGCTACATGCACACTGATATGCCTCATCACTCAACTTTGTTTCATAAAATCTGTTTCAGATTTATCTCACCTAATAATAAACATAACATCATGCATCAAACAAGCCGCAGTGAGAGTCTTGCCCTGAGGTTCGTCTTTCTCTCTGTTTGCCAGAAGTTATGTAATATTGTAATGTATAATCCCACCACTGGGTTTCCACAATTAATATATTCATTTGAAAGCTGTGATAAATATCTGATGAATGAGAGAGACTCCCTTCGACAAATACCCTCGCCAGATGCACAATACATCACGTGGTCCTGGAAGGAGCCGTTTGGCTTTGAGACAGCTCTCTAATGAACACATAATGCTGGTGTAGGCTCAGACAGAGAGGCCTGGCAGATGAGCTGCACTCCATAAAGAAAATAAACCACATATGAGCCAGAACCATCCGGAGCTCTGTTCCTGGACCCCGCTGTACTCACAAACGCCAGGGATGTGTTTCCCTCGTCTTGAAGAATGCCTCTCGGCTCCCGCCGGCGCTGGTGGGAGTGACTGTGTATTAAACGAGTGTTTGTCATGGCACGGTACTTTGCGGCGAGAGTTGCATTTCAGAATGAGATGGTTTGCTGGAGTTCAAGAGTGTTTGTTTTGGGAATTTTTCATGGAAAGGGTTCTAGCAGGACTGAGGAAAAGGAAGACAGCCTCCTAAACATGAGGCTCAGTAGAAGGACCAAGAAGGTCTGCTGTCTTTCAGCATTCCCATTCATCTCAGTGCAGTTGCTCAGTTGCTGAAATGCCAAGACCTCCCTGGAAATACATAATTGAAATCTTTCATCTTTGCTCAAGGAATCGCAAAACGTTTTGAGCCAATCATATGAGCTGTAATAGCCATGTCAAAAGCTATCTACCAATAGAAGTTTAAGCCTGCCAGCCTAACCTTGTGTCTGAGAGAAAAGATGTGTTGGGCAGGACGATGTCCAACCAAAGTTGGGAATAATATGGAAGTAACCTTTCTGAATGTTTGTCAGATGTTTATGCCAAAATGATGTGCCATGTGCCTGTTTACCGCTACGTCTCATGAGTACATGCACGGTAAATTCCACATCTGAATTCATCTTCTGTTCTTGTGCCTGGAATTGACTGGACTCACATTTGGACCAGTTGATGTTAGGAACTAATCCAAGAAGTCAATCAACCAAAGCATTTAATGTTTGAGATATGTGGCTTTTCATGCCTTCACAATGGAAAAAAATTGTTAACTTTACCTTTTAACCTTTCTTTAAGATGACCATCTCCCTTCATTTGTGAATGATGAAGTTAAGTTATAATTACTTATGGGCCGCTAGCTATTGTTTCCTATCCAGTCTCATTGGAAATATGTGCTTATGGCGACTTTTCTGCAACACTGATATTACAAACCTTATTGCACGTTTCATGACAGTTTTTAAAGTGAAATGTCCAGTGAGTGGCACTAAAACGTGTGTTCAATACGTGACTGTGACACATGTGTACTTATGTTGGTACAGGGACACGTATTGCTGCGCTCTTGATACATTGCTTCAGGTATGTATTGCGAGGGTTTAGAATCAAATGTCTGATGAGTGTCCTAAAAGTTTAATGCTCTATCATGTTGCAAAATAACTACCTATACCAAAACAACACTTAAACTACACGAAATGTGTCAACGAAAGCAAAAAGGGAGTATAAAAACGCTTCGCTAGAGTGCAACCATGCATTAATACGGCAGGTTGAAGGGTTTTGTCGAACCGTAGTTTCACAGGGTTCAGAGCTCTTTGCCTCACATGTGCAACACCGTATCGAGCGAGTACTGAGAAAACGTGCTGTGTTTTTTTAGAAAACTCATACATATGAAGCTGTATATGTGACACTAACATTCAAAAGTATCAGTTTTCAACTCTTCAAGTCATAACATACTATTGTATAGCCAAATACAAATAACGAAAATTAGGTCACACTCTGGCCCTGTATATCATACTTTGTGTGAAAAGGAATAAAAGTTGTCAGCATTTTACTGCCTCTAGTACTCATTTCAACTGGAAACTGCAGCGATTCGTATGTATAGGTATGTTTTTTTTAGTTTTGCAGAAATGTAGGTAGAGGCACGTATTTCCAATGAGCCTGGGTTGATTGAGTTCACTGAATGCTAGCTCTGAGAGATGACGTTGGGTTGTTTCAGGGGACCTTGTAAATTGCCCCCTGGTGCAGCTAGACAATTATTTCACCAATCTCCCAAATCCTAAACACAATGAGTCTCCTGTTGAAACCAAAACTGTGCAAAACAATGTAGCAATCAAAGACAATATCAGCTGTTGGCTTGCAAGTGGACTTGTCCATTGGGCGGCTCAAAATGTCTCCTGGTGCAGCTAGGTTCAATGATCACAATAGCACCACAGTTTTGGGGTGTCCCGGTGGAGCAGACAAACAGCAGCAAACTCGGCCAATTACTGTACTGCTGGGTGTGAAAACTAGGAAACCTGGGGATCCATTCTAAGGACTGTGCTCTTTTCCTCTCTCTCTCTCTGGATTGAGTCTTAATGCAGTGCTGACCACATAATTCATCTATCCGTTCACAGGAGGCAGAGACAAAGTTCCCAGCACCTCGACTCAAGTGTCATATTTCATCATGAAAGCCTCTGGTGGTGTTTTAAATGCTTTATATTAACTCTCTCTCTCTCTCTCTCTTTCACGCTCTGTATCTTCTTTTTTGTCTTTTTTTTCTTCTTTCTCGTTTTGTATGGTGGACAGGTAATTGGTTCCAGATTTTTTCGATCACCTAGAGACGGTCTGACTGGGCCTTTAATAGGGCCCCTAAACGACACCACGAAGGGTTTTCAAAGCAAAGTGTACAAGACTCAAACTGGAATAGTGAAATTAGTCCTAGCTGCGGGAAAGAGAACAATGGACCGCACTTATAGATGAAATAAGACCCATACGTGAATAGTTAGGGTTCCTAATCAGGGAGAATGGACATGTTCCCAAAGGAATCAGTCAAGGTTCCTAACAAGGACCTGTAAGCAAAGAAGAAAGAGTAGGAGTTTGAAATGGAGGGTCTCAGTGGACTTGCGCCACTCAAGCATGGTCCGATTTTCTCCAACTTCCATTAATTGACTTCACGTTCAACAGACAGAGATAATAAACTATTAATTTGAGGCATTAATTGAGACTCCTGCAGGCATTGCATTTTTATGTTTCTCTGACTGTAGTGGACTTTTGTTTTCTTTGGATGGTCAAGGTTATGATGGCTGCATTGCCATGGTTTCAGAGTAAAGGAATGCAAAGAAGAAAGTGAATTCAACACTGGGTTCTTTTTCCCTGTCGAAGGGACAGAGTCACACAGGGAGGAGGGCCAGGCCGGCTGTCTCTAAGGGCTGTTTTATTGGGGGCTCGCTCACTAAAGCATGTAATTCTGCTGTTGATTTTAGTCCGAGTTGAGGTTGACGTAGTCAATGGTCCTGTTCAGGCCTTTCTCCATCAGGTCTGTCTCTGGGGGGCAGTGAATGCCTCATTAAAACACACGTAAACGACCACAGACAGAGCCAGCTATGCCCCCTGATGCACAGAGTCACTTAAAGCCAATTACTGCCATGCATAAGTACTCACGCCATCTATTACCACGCTCAGGCGGGCAGAGGCAGCAGTCAGGTGCCTTTACTGCACAGCATGTGTAATGGAACTGATTCTGATATGACAAAACTTCTATTTTCTACTAATGAATTATTAATAATAATAAAAAAACAACAACACTTTAAGAGCCCATTTAAACAGAATTACAGCACATTAGAACGACGTGGTTGCAATATCATATAAAAGTACATTATCCTTTTTTCCCCAAATGAGTTAATAAATAAAACACTGTGGTTCTTGTTGGCTGAACACTAAAGAATGCAGGATATTTCTGCAAAACATATTAACATTAATATGGTTTGTGCATATGATGCATTACAACATTATTTAAAAGATCTGCTGCGTTGTTAGTTTGGATGAGGCAGTGGGATAAAGTTATGGCTGCATTTATGTATATTTGGATTTTATAATATAGATTTATTAATTTTGGTTGACCAAGTTGGAAAGAAGTCTGCCTCTCTGGTTCTGCATAATCCTGAAATAATTGCCAAGCTTGAGCTGGCAGGCTTGAAAGAATGGTAAAAGAACATCTGATTGAACATTTGTCATGTTGAGATCTGGATATGTCAAGTGCCGTCAGGAGAGAATCCACTTCCAACTTCTGTAGAAAAGATGGATTTAATTCTCCAGTAAGGTTTGATTTAGTGGGTGAGGAACGTTTAATATAAACTCAGGGAGAGATAATTGAGTTCCTGAAAATACAGTTTGAAATTCTGCACACGCAAAGCATGGCACTAAAATATAAAATTGCTTCTTATTTCCACAGTTCAGAGTTTCCTTTAACATAGTTCAAAGTGGGAAATTGCTTTCTTTGAATAGAGAAACTGGGATAAAGTAAAATTTACACTCATGCACTATGAAGGTTTTAATTGGGTAAAACACTGGGGAAAATTACAGACAAATTTACCTACTTTTTTCAGCTCAGGATCCTCCATCCAGATGGGAATGTCTTTTTGGTATGACATTTTTTCAACACTTTTTTTTCAAATACCTTTGTTGAATACTTTAACTAAAGCTAATTGCCCCTTCATTATGTAGAACTTTCTGCCAAATTTCTGAGTAATATAACAGTTTGTGGTTAAACTGCCCATCCAACATAAAAAGAAAATTAACTCTCCTTAAGTTAGGAGAGTCCAATAAGAGTTCACATGACCTTCGGTAAAACCACAGTCAACAATATCTCATCCCGTCATGAAATCACAGAAGACCTATGTCAATAAATGTAACTTAAATGGCTTTTATAAAATGAATCCTGTTCATTTGCAGACCAAAAACTGCTGAAGATGCAATACGCCCATGTCAATACCAATATCCGATAGTGAGGCGCCAAAAATACCTCTGTATGAATTAAGAGTAGTTTAATTGCTGCTCTCAAGTGATTTACCACAAAACCATTTCACCGCATATGCTGACCATCATCAAATGGGAAGTGACTCTGTTCTGCTTTTCTCTCTAATGAGGTTAATTGTTACAATCTGAGCAGGGGGTCTGATCGGAGCGGCCTTGACATCTGTTAAACCGTGCGCGCTATAGCTGGGATTCCCATTGGAATAGAGCCACCAGAGCGAGCGGGCGTTGCGTTCCCACCAGAGAAAGAGAGAAAAGAAAACACTGACTGAAAATGAGGCGACTAAGTTTGACACCCTGACGCCCTTTTCTTACTCTTGGACCCACCGGTCAATTAAAACAAGAAAAAACAACAGAGAAGGAAGAGAAAAGGCCCTAATCAAATGGGCTTGGTAGTCCCGGGTAGACAAAAGAGGTCAGAGGGTTTTGAATGGAGCTCTGAATGCTGGTGGAGTCTCACAGACAGAGCTGCATTTACCGCCTTTACAAAGAGCCAACATGGCCGTTTCCTCATCCTTTTGGGCCGTACTGAAACCCCTATCAAAGCACATGTTAATTTCTCCAAATGAATAGATGTGAGAATTCCCAAAACGTCTTTACAGCGTGTGAAAGAAAGAAAGCGCTAGATAGATGGGCAGATTCTGCACATGGACTGACCACCAGGTGAAAATGATGGGTCGGATCTTTGTTTCCTGAGATGTTTCCTGGATGTCTTCACTGACGCTGACATGCTAACAGCGTGACTTCGGTTAGCGGTTGTCGGTGTTAAAACGTTTTTTTTTTTTATTCTGTTAATGTGAATGTACAATGAGCGTCCAGGAAGGACGGAAACTAATGTTGCCAGAAAATGCAGTATATTTATATTTTTATTAGGTCTGTCAAGTGATTAAAATTTTTTATCAAATTAATTACACAGTGTGGTGATTAATTAATCTAAGTAATCACAAATTAATAACACGTCAAATCTGGACAAGAAATTACCCCCAAAATATAATTTAAAGCCATAACTGTGTTAAGTGTGAAAAGCATCAAACAGACATTACAAAAAGTAGCTTTAGAAAGAAATATTGTTCACATAGAATTTATTACACATAAACTTTTAGGCTACAACAGCCTAAATAATGTACAGTGGAAGTCAAAACAGTTTGGTTGCCAACATTCTTCAAAATGTCTCATTTACGTTCTGAAAACAAACAAACAAAGTCATACAGGATTGAAACCACTTGTGGGTGAGTAAATGAAGACAGAATTTAAATTTTTGGTTGAACTATCACTTTAAAAAATGTTTATTAATATGGAAATTTAAAATTATAATTTCTTATAAAAATGATTTATGAAATAATACTCTAAATAAGAAACTGAAACTGCCAGTGGGTGGTGGTACATGTCTTAATGAGTAAGTCATTCAGTCATTCTTTCATTCGTTTTGTTCAATCTGCTGACTCGATTCATTTAAAACGAAGATTCATTCAGAAATGAAACACCACTGTGTGTTGCTCGGAGATGCACAACATTTCTGCTGTGGCTTTACAGGTAATATTTCCATTCAAAAACAGAATATTGTGTCACCAGTCAACTGTGAAATGTAAGATGACTTATGTAGGCCTGGGGCAGGGCAGGTGCGTTAAATGCATTAAAATATTTAATGCATTATTTTTTCATAACTGATTAATTAAATTAATGCATTAAATCAACAGCCCTAATTTTGAACATTTCCATCCAACCAGGAAATACATCATACAGTCAAACATACATTGACAATTGACTCCAACTGACAGGCTGTCAGAGGTCTTTTGGTGAAATTTTAAACAATTTACGGTGTATTTGTAATATGTATATATATTTCTGTTGATACTTATTTTAATATGAATACACATTCAAGTTCAAATACCATCTAAAGATCAGTAGTGACATTTCTTTGTATGACTGTGCTGAAGAACTAGGAAAATATGTAAAACCAGCTCAAGGAAACACATGCACCATAAAGGAATTTACATGGTTTTCTTAAAATTCTCACTTTCAAATAAAAACATGTTCCAGTTTTAATAAGCATTTCTTCCATGAGGCCAGTGCGTCGGAACGCAGTGCGGTGAGTTATCGGGTCTCTCAGGGTGTGTGTGCCGGTTCTGGCCCCTCTCCCTGCAACCTGAGATCAGCAGCTCTCCTCTGCCTGGAAGACACACATTGGATTTCTGCTGGCTTGGCCTGGGCCACCCGCACCCGTCTTTATGAGCTCTGGCCTCAGTGCAGAGAGACCCTTAGCCACTGCTAACCCACACAATTAGCAGACGTGCAGCGCTGAGGAGAGATCTGGGTTTACACAACCCCGGGTTTCCACTCCTGTAGATCCAGAGATGTGGAGAGACTGAGGCAGGGAGACGATCTGTGCTACTCTAAAGCTTTCTGACTGCAGGAGCTAATGGAGATGTTGGCTTGGGAATTCTTCACATACTAGCCAATCAACTATATCAAAATAGACGTGTTTGACCAGTTGTCATTGTAAGTATAATGCTAGAATGAAATAGAATCCATCTGCCATTTTGACACAAAACTGCTATATTTTAGCAATGATGTGCAAATACTTGGTTAATGCAATTGTGGTTTATGTCTGACGCAGAGCCGATCCTCCCTATAACCAAAATACGGAAGCTGTGTAGGCCCGCCGAAACAGAATTCAAGCTGAACAGGAGGGAAACATGGGAGAAACTAAACATTAGCTCACAGAGAAGTGGTAATGGTAACTATTTAATAACGTGATTTAAGATTTTGTACTGTTTAATAAGTTCTCAAATAATATAATAAAATATTTATCTTATTGCAGTCACTTTTGAGAAGGCAAAAGAGGGGCAAAAAGAAATCAAAGAACAGAAAGAACGGTAAGTAACAGACTTGCATTTTGTTCCAAAAAAATAAAAATTCTTCAAACGATTTGACCTTTGAAAGAGCAAAATAATTAATTTGTACTGTTTTATTTAAAGTATTGGTTCTTTTCAAATAAAGGTCATATCTTTTAGCCACTGGATTCTCTGGAATACTAAAAAGACAGAGACTTGAAAGCACTCAAGGAATGTCAAATAATCAGCTACAACCACTTCCTGCAGTAACACCTGCATCTACATCCAAAATGTCAACTGATGGTGAGTCAACTTCTTTTGACATAATCAATATGAGAAGTTTTTTTCTCTTTTTTATAATTATAGCATAACTAATTTTACACAACAGACAAGGATGAGCTCCTCCAAATGCTGAGAGACATCAAGAGCACAGTTCAGGAAAACTCTGCTATGTTAAAGAAACTACTAAAAGACAATACGGTTTCTGAAGCCCCCAGCAGTACAAGTGTGCCTTCAAAAGACATTAAAGCAAACCTAAAACTGCCTCTTAGAACCTTTGAAGATGTGG